>CAUYSK010120917.1:0-57316 GCA_963575035.1 Avahi laniger | reverse complement strand
AAAAAAAAAAAGATGAGATACCTTCCCTTTGATCTAAAAAAACAATATAAGGGATGGCCACCATCAATTGCCACACATGAGAAAGTGTATCTGTATAGGAAATGCCATTAATAACTTCAATATAGAACAAAGAAAACACTAGGATACCTGAGCTAAGGTTCAGACTCAAAATCAGGATCTTATTCTCCTAAATCTTAGGCTACTCTCACTAAAATGCTTAAACTAATAACTCTAATCTCCTAATACAAATTGAGACATAAGCTTTCATTCCCATCCTTTCAAAGAAATGTATGGCAACAATTAAAACAAGCTTGATTTAAAGATGTTAAATGTGCTGGGGTGAGGGGGTGGTTTTTTTCATTTGTTGTTAACATTAAAATCAGTGTTTTACTCATCAAACATAGTTACTCAGAAGAGGAAATCAGGCTGGGCAGAATTTTAACAGTAAAAACACATTATTATTACTGAAAAATAAATTAGCCACAATTAAAATTCCATAATAATTAGCACAGAACATCTTACATACTTTGCTTTAATAAAACTGTTTTAATGAACACAACTCCTAGTTTAAGGATCAAGAGATAAAACAGCACCAAAATAGGAAATAAAAAATTGTTTCCATCCAGAAAAGTAGTATACTCCTTTTCCCCTTTCCCTTCCATTTTCTTAGTTATTAGTCTTTTATGCATTATTCTCTACTGGGAGTATAGATGGGTGAGGATGAAATGTGAAAGGTAAAAAAGGCAGCAGTTAAAGGAGGGTAGCCCTAAAGATCTCTGTGATAACATGATCTTGAAGAAATAATCTGGACCTACATTAGTCATGTGTTTTAGTTTCAGTTTGCCTAAGATTGACTTTGTAACCTCAAAAGGGTCACAGACTCCTCCAGCTTCATTTTCCTGGCCTATGAAGCCAGAAGACTAAGTGAAGAACATAGAGGTGGACTTCAATGACTGACATAACCTGATTCTATCTATGTAATTAATCTCCTTATGGAGAAGGACTTTTATTATAAAAACATGGCCAGGGAAATCTCACAGACAAAATGCTAAAGCATTTCAACAGGGAGGACTTATTTTAACCAAATTTTGAAGCACTGTTGGTACAACCCAATCTTGAAGAAGTGCAGTTACCTTGTTATATAGAATATTTCCCTGTATTTATGACAAAGGAATTTCGCCTAATTTGCGTCTTATTTACTAGCCGCAATGTAGTACTCTTTCTTGCAAGGGTAACCAAAAAATATACAGATGCACTTCAACTTACGATGGGGTTATATACTGATAAATCCAGTATAAATTGAAAACATCAAAAGTGGAAAATGCATTTAATACATTTCACCTATCAAACATCATCGCTTAGCCTAGCCTACCTTAAACATGCTTAGAACACTTAAACATTAGTCTACAGCTGGGCAAAATGATCTAACACAAAGCCTATTTTATAATAAAGTATTAAATATCTCATGGAATTTATTGAATACCGTACTGAAAGTGAAAAACAGAATGGTTGTGTGAGTACTCAAAGTACAGTTTCTACTGAACGTGTAACGATTTCACACTGTTGTAAAGTCAAAACATCGTAAGTCAGAGACTGTCAGTATCCCTTTAAATGGCATTTCCTTGTTTAAACACTACTTCTAAAAATGCCAAATGAACCCCTGAAAGCCAAAGGCTTATTAAATATAAAAATGTACGAGTTGTCTTTATTAAGCCTTTTTAAAATGGCTTTTTAACTCTATAGGCTCTACGAACCTCAGCCTCAATGCTTTTTTCATCTTTCTTCACTTGTTGGAGATCTTCGATTTTCTTATGACAGTTTTTGAGATCATTTTGTAACTGAGACACCAGATGACGCTTCATTGAGTTGCTACCCAGCAAACGCTGCACTTCTGCTTTCAACTTCAGAATGAACTCATCTTTTGAAAGCTCTTGATTTGGGTCTTCTTGCTGAACAATGCTAATGAAGAAATTGTGATTTTTAAGATTAAATCAAGAAACAAGTCAAGTATGGTTATTCTCTAAAAGTACTAACTGCAGTGTGGCTATATTTTGTCACCTATGCAATTATATACTAGTATTTCAAAACAATTTTAAACTTTGTCATATACAAAGATATCACCTTTGCCATGTCCCCATGTACAGAAATAAGTTTATTCATAGGAAGACCATTCTCAAGCTTAGTCCTGCTGCCTCCCTGAAAGGAGTTTAGATTTGTGAACGCTGACATGACTGACATTTGTGTTTTTGGTTAACTGCATGTTGTATATTCACATCCTTTATGACTTTAGGAGAAACAATATGAATAATAAACAGGAAAGGAATACTAAACACTAACCATCCTACCTAATAATTTCTGTTATTGCTTTCAACTTATTAATACTAAAACACAAGTCTAGGTAAATATCTGAGCAACTGAAAGAACACAAAAGTAAAGCCATGCTAATTTAAACCCAATTTTAGTTTCAATAAATTTAAAGATTAAGATGAGATTTTCTGCTCCTTGACATAACGAATTAACAAGGACTGGATTAATCTTCCTCAGGAAATCAAATAAAACAGATGAAACAATAGTTTTCAATCATTAGACAACAGGCAGCACAGGACAATGATTCTTGAGAAAAGGAAAACAAACAAGGCAAGCCCTATGATTTGGTAAACCTGCAGTTTACCAAAAACACAAATGTCCAGTTTTTGCCTGGAGAGTCTCCAGGCCATAGCACAGGGAAGTAAAACTTAAAGGAAGCCCAGTAATCTCACTGTATTGTAGAGAAAGAGTTCAGAGTTTGGGGAAGCCAAAATGGCTAGAATTTGAGGAGAGGAGGAAATAGTGGGGAAAAAGGAGCTGCACAAAGAGCTCTAGAGATGTGTGTGTGCGTCTCGCTCTCTCTGTCTCTCTCCAGGGAAATAACCACAGGAAAAGAATAAGGCTGGGCATATGTTGTGATCCAATGAGCCATGGTGGAAAGACTTCCTAATTTATAGGGCATCAAATATTGCCTTAGTAGTGGGGCTAAATTAGCCTCTCATTAAAAACTGCTCTAAACCTGATCTAACAAAGCCTATAAAGAAAGCTTTGAAAGGATCAAATGAATTTCAAATAACTTAAGTGTGTCATAAAAAAAGTCCAACAGTATTTTTAAAAATACAATAAAATCTAGCATTCAAAACATAAAATTCAAAATGTCTAGTATTCAATTAAAATTTACCAGGCATGCGAAGAAGCAGGAAAGAAAATATGAACCATGACCAGGAAAAAAAAAAATCAATCAGTAGAAACTAACCCAGCAATGACACAGACAATAGAGTTAAATACATTCCATGTGTTCTGGAAGGTTAAGAAAAATATGAACATGTGGAGAGAAATGGAAGATATAAAAAAGACCCAAATCGGACTAATAGAGAAAAAAAACTATGTGAAAAATATATTGGATAGGATTAAAAGCATATTTAATACTGTAGAAGATAAGTGACCATAAAGACATGGCAATAAAACTCTTTAAAATTAAACACTAGGATTTTAAACCTAGGAATAAATTTAACAAAGCACATGACTTTTACACTGAAAACCAAACATTGATGAAAAAAAGAAGATCTAAATAGATGGAAAAATATCCCATGTTCAGGGATCAAAAGACAATACTGCTACAATGGCAAAACTCTCCAAATTGATCTACAGATTCAATGCAACATCTATCAGAATCTCAGCTGCTTCCTTTGCAGAAAGTGAAAAACTGATCCTAAAATTCACATGGAAATGCAAGAGATCCACAAACACGAAACCAGTCTTGAAAAAGAATAAAGTTGGAAGACTCAGACTTCCCAGTTTCAAAATTTACTACAAAGCTACAACAATCAAGACAGTGTGGTACTGGCATAGGACAGACATACAGATCAGGGAATATAATTGGAAGTCCAGAAATAAACCCTCACATTACAGTCAATTGATTTTCAACAAGGGTGTCTAAACAATTTAATGGGAAGAACCTTTTCAACAATAGTACTGGGACCACTGGAAATTGGATATCCACATGCAAAAGAAGGAAGTTAGACCCCTATCTCACACCATATGCAAAAATTAACTCAAAATGGATCCTATATCTAATATAAGAAATAAAACTCATAGAAGAAAATATAGGTATAAATCTTTAGGATCCTGGGTTTGGGAATGGTTTCTTAAATATGATACTAAAAGCAGAAGCAACGAAAGAAAAAAATAAGTTGGACTTTATAAAATTAAAGACTTTCCTGCTTCTAAGGATGCTATCAAGAAAGTAAAAAACCCACAGAATAGGAGAAAATATTTACAAATCTGACAAAGGACTTATATTCAGAATATGTAAAGAACTCTTAAAATTAAACAATAAAAATACAACCTAATTTTAAAATGGGCAACATTTGAATAGACTTTTCTCCAAGAAGATATGCAAATGGCCAATAAACACATGAAAAGATATCCAAATCAAAACCACAATTAGATACCATTTCACATCTACTAGGTGGGGTATAATTTTTTTAAAAATGGAAAATAACAAGGTATTGGTAAGGAGATGGAGAAATTGGAACTCTCATACATCGTTGGTGGGAATGTAAAATGGTGAAGACATTTTGGAAACCAGTTTGATGGTTCCTCGAAATTCTACTCGCATGTGTATGTCTGTGTATATATATAAACTATATGTCTAAGATAAATAAAAACATATGTCCACACAAAAAATTATGCACATATGTTCACAGTAGCACTATTCATAATAGCCAAAAAGTAGAAACAAAACAAATAAATGTCTATCAGTTGGTGAATGAATAAATAAAATGTGGTATGTCCATTTAAAGGAATATTATTTGGCTATAAAATGAAATGGAAGTACTGATACGTGCTACAATATGGATGAACCTTGAAAACATTATGCTAAGTGAAAGAAGCCAATCACAGACCACATATTATATGATTCTATTTATGTGAAATGCACAAAGAGGCAAATCCATAGAGACAGAAAGTAGATTAGTGGTTGCTTGGAGCTGTGGAGGCAGGAAGGGGTAATGAAGAATGACTGCGAATAGGTATGGGGTTTCTTGTGGGAAATGTTAAAATGCTCTAAAATTAGGTTGTGGTGATAGTTGCACAGCTCCATGAATATACTAAAAACCACTTAACTGTATATTTTAAATTGATGTTGTATGGTATGCAAAATAAATCTCAATAAACCTGTAAAAAAAAAAAAGAACACCAATGTATAAGTTTTGTATATATGAAGGCAAACCTAATAATCTATAGTGTTTAGGTATGAATAACTGAGTATTAAAAGGATAAGGAAATACTAGAAAATGATTGCCTTGAAGTTAAGATAGTAGTTAATCTCAAGGTTTTGACTGAAAAGAATGTGGGCAGCAACTGGCAATGTTTATTTCTTGACCTGGGTGGAGGGCCCATGAGTATTCACTTTATGTTTCATGCACTTTTCTTTATGTGTTCCATCTCGCAATTTTAAAAATTTAAAAAGTAAAATAAAATTATAAAAAGTACTAGAAAATTAACATCTTTTCAAACATCAAGAAATCACGAAGAAAGTGATAGACCTAACTACATAAAAATTTTAAACATAAACAGTGATAACTCTCAACAGTGAGTAGGGTACAGAGAAATAGGTCCTGCCACACGATGTAGATAATAATGTCAACTTTGGGGCAACAGGTATCAAAATCCTCAAATGTGTGCATATCCTTTAGCAAGAAAATTATTCTACATCTTAAGGAAATAATCAAATGTGAATAAAGACTTCATTAGAAGGATGCTTATAATAATATTGCATTATTTATAATAAAATTTTAAATACTATATTAGTAACTAAAACATGGTCCATTCATACATATATTCATTAAAAGTTATATATAACAATATTTACTGACATTCAAAGATTTCAGAATATACTAAGTGACATTATAAAACAGTATATTCAATATTATTTTATCTTTTAGAAACATACAAAACAGATAATGTTGAAGTTATATACCAGAATGTTAATAGAGGTTTTCTTCACAGGAGGTGAGGTAAGATTATGGGTGATTTTTATTTTTTCTGTTCTTTTAATTTGTATTTTATAATTTTTCCATAATGGAGGATAAAGTTACTTTTGAAAAGAAATAAGCAGTTGATAGTATGTACCCTTGATACGATGTGATGAAAACGCAATCTCATCTTTGTGATCCTCCTCCACAAAACCCATGATAAAAACACAATCATGAGAAAAACATCAAATTCCAGTAGAGGGGCTTCCTACAAAATACTTGACCAGTATTCCTCAAAACTGTCAAAGTCATTAAAAATAAGGGAAGTCAAGAAGACTCTAAGGAAACCATGACTCCTAAATGTAATTTGGTATCCTGGAACAGAGAAAGGACATTAGGTAAAAAGTAAGGATAGACATTAGTTAATAATAATGTATGAATATTGGCTCATTAATTGTAACAAATGTACTATACTAATGTAAGATGTTAGTAGGGGAATATGGGTGCCGCATATATAGGAAATCTGTACAATACAAATTATTCCGTAAATCTATAACTGTTTCAAAAAATAAAGTCTATTTAAAAAAAAGAGATAGCATCTGAGTTAAAATTTTTACTGTTCTTGAGTTTCAGATGATTCCAAATAAAATGTTAGAATATTGTGTGTGTACATGTGTGAGTGTAGAGAGAGAAAACAAACAAAATAGTACGTAGGGTTTTTTTTAAGGTTACAAAAGGAGCTCCTTGCAATACATATGTACAACTTTTATATATGTGATATATATTGTGTAAATTTGTATATATAGATCTCACCTATTTAAATCACTCCATTTCTACAGAAACAGAAGATATAAATAATTATAAGAAATAGAAATGGTTATATAAATAAAATATATTACAATGTATCTTCCTGTACTGTAAGCATATGGTGAGCTAACTTTAAGCAGAATTGCTTATTTTGCTCAGTTAACAAATTATGCATCCCTAATTTCTTTTCTTACTGAAAGCTGACCACTGAAATAGCACATCCTGTACTCCTAGAGGGAGCCAAGTCAGAGAGCAGAGAAAGTGCTTGCTAAAATAATTTTCTCTTCTTTTCGCAAAAGGGAAAAAGTCAGTGATGGTGACCAATCCTGAAAAGGCTCACTACTGAATCCTATGGAAGTCGGCTCCCTTAAATCCAAATAAACTGTAGTCCCTTATGAAGCCTGCTGAGAAGACCAAAGGGAAAAGGCATTCCACTTGTTAAATGTTTATTATTTGAGCTTAGCAGCCAACTATAATAAGGGAAAGAGGAAACTGTCTGCAAGCTACATGCAGATTTAGCTACTCAAATTCCATGAATGTAAAATAGAACATTGAGGCTAAACCCTTAAAATTTACTAGGCAGTAGCTTGAAGGAGGTGGTAGTTGGTAATAAAAGCTCAGAGCCACTAATATTTGAGTCAGTGATTTGAAAGCAGCTCAAGTCAACAAAGAACTAAAATCCTTGACACTGGGAAAATTGTTGCTTCCTTTTATTCTAAGAATCACAGTCCACCAGAGGAAAGTTACAAATCTCTTCTCTCCTATATCTCCTTTAAATTTGATCTGCTAATAAATACTTTCAGTTTTCCTCAAATCCAAATCATCATCTATTAAACAGCAGGTGGGTGGGATGACTATAAGCTAAACGTTTGTTCCCTTGTCCTGCTTTTCACTGGATATCTTCTCACTGAGCCTCAGCAACTGACCACACTGTGCCTTAGTTAGTCTTTACTTTTCCAGATGAATGTGTCCATTATTCCTTTTACCATAATAATGATGTGATGTCTCAGGTTTATTATTTATAGGAATGTGCTTTAAAATTACTACAGGATTTGGGCTATGAATGCTAAGTAAATAGAAAGTGTAAAAGTACAATATACTTTAGACATCACGATAAACTAAGTCTCTTTGAAAAGATAAACATATATATAATGAATTATTTTCCCAATTGCCAGGACAATTTTGGCTCAAACTAAAATAAGATAATAACAAATTGGAGAAAAATCTTTTTTGGCAGGAACTACATCTTTAACCCTCAAAAATAAAAGACATAAAGAATGAAGTCTAAGGCAAAAAGGTTTGACTGTCATGTAAATATGAACGAACAGAAAACTGTGCCTACCCTCAGGAGTTTTGGGTTCAATTACTGGTTCTGTTGCTAACTCTCTGTCTTCTTCAGCAAAGGAGCTCACCTCTCTGAATTCTGGTTTTTTCAACTCTAACATGTTAGTGCTGGATCTGACATTTTTTCACAAGGTTGAGGATCAAGAACTTTTTATAAATTATGTTGAATTAAAAGTAGATTAATATAAAGTCTGATCAATGATATAATTTTAATCAATCCTCTATTGAATAATACTAGTAATAGCTATCATTTATCAAGGGCCTAATATGTATGGAACACATTACACAAGGCCCCTTATATTCATTATCTATTTTAACCCTCATTTTAACCTCCAAGGGATATCAAGCCTGATTAGAAAACAGGCTCAGAAAGGTTACCCAAGGTCATAAAGCTGGTAATAAATGACAACATATGATTTAAAACAGTTAGGATCTAAACCCCATGCTCTTTCGATTACCCCCTTAGAATGAATCCAGCATTAATAGGAAATGAGGCATTCATAGCAGTGAATTTTCTAGATGATTACATTTTAACTTTAAAATTTTAGGTAAATCTGTCTTTTAAAAAATATAAAACGCACTTCCTCTTTTGCTTTAATTAGTCCACCAAAGCGGAAGCCTTTCTTCAACAACTTGAGGTCATAATTATGGACATTATGATGTGGATTAGAATATACATGGATGTATAAAGCCATTTGCTATGATGCTCAGCAATCCCAGCCCCTTGGGTTTCTCGTTCCCTCCTTGCTAAGGCTGAGCTGTCCGGCCTAAGCACTGACAGCACCTCTCCCAACCTCCTGCCCTAGCTGCCCTGCAGTCAGTTAGGAGATCAGACAACTCTCAGGGTGCAAATATGTCTAAGTCAATATGGCCCTGGGATAAGAGTTTGAAGGTGGCTCCTACTAAACACATCATGTAATCTCAATCTGGTATTTTCTTCTTTGCTTCCTTCTGGATGGTAGCTGCGATCTGTGGGATGAGAGTCCCTGAAGACAGACCTCCAGATACACGGAGCCTTCCTAAACTAATCTAATACTAATTCCTGCTTTCACAGCATCGCCTGATCACTTTAGAGTTCAATTTACTGAATCCCATCTTACCGTTCTTAAAATGGAATCACAGTATAAAAATGCATAACTTCAAAGACCTAATAGAGAAACCTCTTCAGATTTATATATTTGTATTTGGCTGTGTGATATCTGAAACGCATATATCAAATGCTCTCACAAAACAGTAATGCAGTAATGACGGCAAACTCAGTCTTAGACTATAAACCAAACGGTGGTGGTGACACATTCAAGAAAAGTTTTCCTGGACCTCAATACGATCTCTTCCAAACACCTCATCTTTCTTCCCTAACCAAATGCAGTAGAGGGAATGTGTAAATCTCCCCTCTGTACATCAAGCACAACATTGAACACACAGCACTTACTAAGAGTTGTTACAAGTATGTCTCCTTCCCCCTGACTGGGTGAAATGTAAACTCCATGTGAAGAGGACTGTTTCTATCTCATCTTTTGCACTCCATTCCCAGAGCCTTGCATAGCACTTTCCATGGGGCAAGTGCTTCCGAAGTGTGAATGAATGAAGTCTCATTCATTTATCCTTTACGTGTTTAATGCTCCCTCTTCCACCACCACCACTCCTCCCCCAGTCCCCGCGAGGGCTGATGGTAAAGCGCTTCCTTCCATGAGATTGCTAAGATATCTGTATTAAGCAGTAGTACAAAAGACAGAGTCCTTATTTTAACTGTAAGGTCACAGTAAAGTTCCTATGAAAAACTAATGTTTTTCTCATATGCTATTGATAAATGCAAGATATCTGCTTTTAACACACAGTGTTAAAATATATATAAAAATAATATGCCCTCACTTTAATAGTTAAAATAGATATAGATAAATAATCTAAGTTTTAGAGTTTGCTTTGCATATTTTAACTACATTAATCACTTTTTAACTTTCTGAAATTGATGTGTCTATTTGGGTGTTAAAGATAGTACAATATTAAGACTTGAAGTGTCTGTCCGTTGTCTGATTTCAGACATTCATACTTCATTAAAAATTACTAAAACATACTTCAAGAATCCCTAGTCAGCTCATCATTTCATGCTTGGGTCCACCTATTTACCACATATTGTCGGTATCACTAATATTAGTTAACTAATAAACTATTTTCTCAATACCTGTTAACTTTGGACTTTTTCCAATTGACTTTTTTAATACCCAAATCCACATATGATTCAGTGAGTTCTACATTGATTTCTCCTTCGGAGTCACTTGGAAGTATTCCTAGTTTTGCAGCAGATTCGTAGAGAGAAATTTCATCTTTCAGTTCGATCAATTCCTCCTACAACACAAAATGATTGAAAATTATTCTCCTCGATGAAGAAAACAATCATTCCATCTACACTTCAAATTTTGTTTTAATGATCAGTATAAGGCAGAAAAACTTGTTCACATGCATTATTAGGGTACATTATAAATAATTTTATAAAGGCCACCATGAATCAGGTCTTCAGGTAAACTGAATAAACAAATGAATAAATGAATGAGAAAACAAATATAAGTAGTTTCTCTCATACCTCCCTCTCTTACATTTTGTCCTCCATGAAAAGTGTCCCTTGAGCCGAGATGCTGACGGAAGCATTTTTTGGCTTAGTAGAATAGGGGACAGAGTGGACTGGTTTGACAAGAATGTGTTGTTCTTTAGTCTGTCAGTAGTGAAAAAGCAAAATACCTCCATCAGTGGAGGTAATACTGGAACTCTTCTCCAGTATTTTCTTCTCCCTCCAGTGGAAATTGTAAGCAGTACTGGAGGAGGATGTGAGAGAATTGCAGTGAAATTTAATGTTCCCCACACCTGTAGATGAACTGGTCTCTGGATTACAGCATAGAGGAAGGGCTATGCCATGTGAAGGAGGTGCGGGCAGACTGGCAGGAGGGGCATGGCTCTGACTCTGCAGCTACACAGAACTGAGCTTGACTCCCCAGCTCTCTGGGTGAAGCCGAGAACAATTCCCATGAGCTAGTTTGAAGATAGTCCAACCACCTGTCTCATACCAAGAAACCCAAGATTCAAAAAGGTGATAAAACCACTGCCCAATTCAGTTGCCCACAGAGTCTCTTCCAAGTGGTGACACTCACATGCAAAGCCTTGTTCATGTTTTCACTCATAGCATGTGCCTTTTGTGCTTGCTGCAGCTGGAGTCGAAGCTGAGCCACCTCCTGTACTGACCCTGTAGAGGAAAGAATTATAGGATACATTAAATGTAAGGAGACAAAGGACCTATGATCTACAGAAGAACTCGAATCCACTGAGGCTACAGACAGTGAAGTTCTGCTTTATTGCCATTATCCTTTTAGGGTCATAACGGTATAAAGCCAGCAGGACCCAGAAGGCACAGGACTGGTCCAGACATTTCTAAGATTTAGTATGGCTCCCATATGTCCTTAGGGAGTTGAAGGCAGGAGATACTATGATCTTCTTATTAATCAAATCAGCCACATCTACAGACCTTAACACTCTAGAAGTACCATCTACCTACCTATCTATTTATTTATTTATTAGAGAAGAGGCCTCACTCTGCAGCCCCAGCTGGCGTGCAATGGCACAATCATAGCTCATCATAACCTCGAAATCCTGGACTCAAGTGATTCTCCTGCTTCAGCCTCCCAAATAGCTGGGACTACAGGCACACGCCACCACACACAGCCAATTTTTAAATTTTTCGTAGAGATGGGGTCTTGCTATGTTGCCCAAGCTGGTCTCAAACTCCTGGCCTCAAGCTATCCTTCCGCCTCAGCCTCCCAAAATGCTGGGATTATAAGTGTGAGCCACTGTGCCAGTCCAGAAGTCCTTTAATAGGAGCATAACATTCCAACTCATAGAAAGCCAAAGAAAAAAATTCTTTAGAACCCATTTCTATCCTCTAATAAGAAAACTACATCTTGCTGCCTTTAACTTCTTTCTAAATGCTTTTATTTCCAGCACCCCCAGGTTCACATGTGAAACAAGTATATTAGGGTTGTGCTTCCGAAACTTCAGTAACCCAATATTTTAAATGTACCAAGGGAAGTTTCCATTTAAAAGGGATTTTATTGGGTTTCCAAAGAAAACGACCATCTGGAAAATGGTTAAGTGAAATGGTTAAGTGATGGCATATTATGCAGTTAAAGAAAAGCATATTTTCAAAGCTTTTAATGGCCAGGAAAAAGACTCACCAAGTAATGCCAAGTGAAAACAGGCTACAAAACTAAACAGGGAGGGGTACCTAAACAGAGTATGATCCAAATTTTGCCCCCCACCAAATATATATACAGGCATATTTAGGTAGTCATTGACTTTAGAACTTTCAACTTTTGAATAATCCACCCTTTGACACACCGTACCAACAGTCTGAATTGTCTTTCATATGCCAAAGTGTGACTTTCACGTATCAGTTAATGAATAACCATTGACCTATTTTTAGTGTGAACTATTCACCAGCCAACAGGGTGGTTTTTCTGTACAGCAGTGTTTATACAAACATTTGATTATTTTCTTGCCTTTTAATCTAATATCATTCTATAAAAGTAAGTAAGAAATAAAACTATTGCTGAAACTAAAATGACAGGAAGCATATGTCTCAAACTTAATACCACAGAGACCATACTGGAAACCTTAACCATGACAGGAATGTAATTCTCTGGTCTCAACCGACCAGGTAGGTGGCTATTCCACTGTGAGGGGGAAAAAATTCAAGAAGTTATGCAAAAGGACAGAACTATATGATCAAATATTGGGTCTAAAAAACCAAAATATAATGGGATCTTATAATCATTTTTAGCTTTCAGGGATAGAACTCACCTTATAACACATATTTTATTGTTCAATTTTCGCACATTCAGCTTTAGGATGTTTTCAGAACTGCACTTACAGAGGAGCAGGGCATTGCCTATGTGTGTGCATTCATTTCATTAGAAGGAAATACATTCAAATGTTAACAATAATTACCTCTGAGTAGTAGGATTATTGGTTATTTTTATTTGGTACTTTATGCTTGTCTACAGTTTCCAAATTATCTGATAAAAATAAACTATACCTTTATCTATACATAATAATATTTTTTAAAAAAAGAAAAGAAATCTGTCACCAATTGTCTTTTCTGGCTCTCCTGGATTTTTTGTAATCCATGGATCCTACTGTGTTCTCTCTGCATACTGAACTAGCCGTGTGGGGAGACAGGAGCCCGACCAGACACCTACCGGACTGTAGCAAGTGGGCACACTGCTGCTGATTCTCCTCTAGACTTCTCGTCAGCCTGTTCACGATCTCAGTCTTTTCTAATCTGACTGCTTCTTGATTCCTTTCCAGTTGTTTCACGTGATCTTTCAAATGAGAGCAAACATCTTCCTAAACAGAAAAGGAGTTCAATAAGTCATGATCAGTTTGAATAAATATTAAACTAAAAGTAATGATATATAATTGGATTTTATGGCAAATATACAGTCATCACATAGCAGCACTGCTTCTTATACAGGGTTAGGTGCACAGGACTGGAAATCAGGAGAACAAACTTGTGTGATCTTGGGTGAGGCCTCAACTCAGTCTGTTTCTTCTTTTCTAAGTATGCTAATAAAGGTTGAAGTAGATGATTTCTATCTTATTTTTTAATTTATTTATTTTTCTCTAATCTGCTTCAGAGAAAGATTGCTTTTTTTCTTTCTTACTTAGATGATTTCTAAAATCCCCTTCTACTCCTCATTCATAAGACACTGTTATTTTAAAATTTGATTTTATTCAAGTCAAAGGCAACGTATTACATTCTTATTTGCATTTACGCTGTCAGGATAAGTGTATTGTACACATATTTAAGGAGACCGCTTTGAATCATGCAATTGGTATCCCAAGACAGCAAGGATACACATAAAGACATGGAAACTTACTCTATTCTACACAGCCAAAAGCTCATTCTGTTCAGAGCAGCCGAAAATAATTGTTCCCTCCTCTTAACGTCTTTTAAATTCGATCTGTTTCTCTTTTACATTTCTCTTTCTACCTTTTATATGTCTTATTTCTCCTAATAATCTCCTTGAGGGTACCCCTGCAGTGCTTTATACGTGTAAGGACTACAATCAACACTTGAAAAATGAATGACAAAGAAAAACACACAGGGTAAATGTGTGTGTGTGTGTGTGTGTGTAATTGTGTGGGAAAATATGGAAAATATAGAGTGTGTATGCAAGATACTCAAGTTTCTCCAATTTGGGAGTATGAGCCACAGGAGTCCCAAGCCCAGGAAGAACAAATCACCACTGTAGAAATCATCACCTTTCATTCAAATGAGGCTACGCAGGCTGAATTTCAGGCAAATGGCAGAGAATGAGAGGGGCAGAGGAGTGAATTAAGGTAACTGGTTGAAATTACCTAGAAAAATTTTTAAAGAAAATAAGTAGTAAGAGAAATATCAAGAAAGGGCTTTGTAGAGAGAAGGCCTTAGAGTTTGGGTGCCTTATTCATAGGATAACCTAAAGCCCAATAATGCCTTAAAAATACTAACATAAGGTACACACTATAAGGGTACTAACACAGAAATTCCCTTAAACAGAGCAAAGGGACACTGAAGTCTCCCATTTTAGCTTAAAAATTCGTATGAATTTTGCATTCTACTTCATAATGTAGCTATGTTTGCTTTAAATTTTTTCTACCAAATTTTTGAGCAAAATGAAGCTTCTGGAAACTGGTCCATGTTTATTCAGCTCTGCAAACCTCCTGGCACAATGCTGCTCATTCCGAGGCCAGCTTGAGAAGCCTGGTTCTAAATTGCAAAAGTAACATGGCAAACACAATGAATGAGCTAGTATTAATGACAGTACAATAGTAATAACGGCAAGGGGTGGGAAGACAGCTAATACTTATGTTCTAAGGTGATCACGATAGTTTTCATAAGCAACTGGAAACTGGACAAAAAAAAGTTTTAAGAAAAAGTAGATATGAAATACACTGTAAAGAAAAGGCAGTAATTTGAGTATATGCAACAATCAATTAAACCATGGTGTTTCCTACTGACAAGTTCAGGGAAACAGATATACTCATAAAACTATAAATTTTAATACCAAAAAACAAACAAAAAAAGATGAATAGTTCCATCTTTTCCATGATTAGCTTGAGTGAGAACACTCAGTTCAAGACTGATATGGGCAGACATATTTTAAGACCAAACGACACAAGTATAATGAGAAAGAGATGATAGCTGAATCTGTAGAAAGGAAAATAATTGAACAGAGTTCTAGTGAATAGAAAAATGAGGATTAGACCACACAGAAAGGTCTGCAGGAGTCTCTTAGCCAACAGACAGTGTTCAAAGTGGAGCCCTTAAATAGATCATGAAAGGAAAGGTAGAAAATAGATCAGGTGAAGGTTAAGAGACAGAAACCAAAGTCCACAATTTCACCAAAAGCTGAAGATTTCAAGAAGACTGGGATGAACAAAGGTATTATCTCCATCAAGGAGGTAATCAGAGATCTTAATATGATATTTCTACAAACAATTTGGAGAAATAACCAGAACTCTTAGCACATGGCACTTCTACAAATGAAATGGGGGTAAAAGGCAGTTTGGTGGAGAGAGTGTCTAGGAGATAGTTTACTAGTGGAGAATTCTATCACTGGAGGAAGACTATGAGCTCCAACAAGCCCATTTCTTCCCATTTTTTTCTATCACTCATTCACTCACACACACACAAATCAAGAGAAACTCAGCCAAAGCAAAAAGATATTATTTTGTGAGTGTATGTAATCTTTTTTACCCAAAAAAATTGATGTCTTTTTTTTCTTTCTTTCTTTCTTTCTTTATTGGCTCTTTTTTTTCTTTTTAATTATTATGGGTACATAATAGTTGTGTACCTCTATAGGGTACATGTGATGTTTTGATACGGGCATATAATGTGAATTAATCAAATCAAGGTAATAGGGGAATCCATCACTTCAGGCATTTATCATTCTTTGTGTTAGGAACATTCCAATTCCACTCTTTCAGTTATTTTAAAGTATGCCCTAACTTATCTGACAAGGGACTAATAATTAGAATATAAGGAACTCCAACAACGAAATAGGAAAAAAATCAAATAATCTGATTAAAGGACAGGCAAAGGATCGGAATAGACATTTCTCAAAAGACATACAAATGGCCAAGAGATTTATGAAAAAATGCTCATCATTAGTAATCAGAAAAATGCAAATCAAAACCATAATGAGATATCTCACCCCAGTTAAGTTGACTTTTATCAAAAAGACAGGCAATAACAAAAGCCAGCGAGGATGTGCAGAAAAGGGAATCCTTGTATGTTGTTGATGGGAATGTAAATTAGTGCAATCACTATGCACGAAAGCTGATGTCTTAAGGCAAATACTAAATTAATAATATATTAATAATTTTACAAGCCATATATTTCTCAAAATACTAGTTACACATTCACAACTCAACTACATCATGGATTGAGACTTCTCCCATTACATGTGCTGAATTTTGTCTTTCAAAATATAATTAAACACCCAATCATGTTAAAAACTTTCAGTAAACTTGGTATGGAGGAGAATTTCCTCAACTTAATTTTTTTGTTGTTGTTTAAAAAAACCCTATAGCTAACATGATACTTAACAGTGAAAACTTGACGCTTCCCCACTAAGATCAGGATCAAAGCAAGGATGTCGCTTCTTACCACTGCTTTTCAACGTCATTCTGGAAGTCCTAGCCAATGCAGTAAGACAAGAGAAGGAAATAAAAGGTATACATATCGGGAAGAAAGAAATAAAGCTGTCTTTATTCATGGATGATATTACTATCCATGTAGAAAATCTGAAAGAGTCAACAAAAAGACTCCTGGAACTAACAATTATAGCATGGTATGGGATGCAAAGTGACTACAAAAAAGTCAATCACTCTCCTATATAGCAGCAATGGACAAGTGGAATTTGAAACTAAAAACACAATACCATTTACATTAGCACCTCAAAAAATGAATACTTAGGTATAAATCTAATAAAATATGTACAAGACCTATATGACAAAAACTATAAAACTCTGATGAAAGAATTCAAAGAACTAAATAAACAGAGAGATAGCCCATGTTCAAGGATAGGAAGACTCAATATTGTCAAGAAGTCACTTCTTTCTAACTTGATTTATAGATTCAAAGCAATCCCAATCAAAATCTCAGCAAGTTATTTTGTGGCTATCAAAAACTGATTATCTAAAGTTTATATGGGGAGTCCCATATAGTAGTACCACTCTGGTGCAGGATGTTGATAATGGAAAAGGCAATGCACATGTGGGAATAGGAGGTATATGTTTAATCTCTGTACTTTCCACCCAATTTGCTGTGAACCTAAAACTGCTCTAAAAAATAAAGAGTGCGTGTGTGTGTTTATGTGTACAGACCACAAATGTAAAATTAAATACACATAAAGTCTGTTCACATCCTGATGTCTAGCTATTATTCAATAAGTTTGTTAAAGCAGAATATTATGATTAGTCAATAATGTAGTTGGCCATTTTTACTAAGAACATTTTTATAAAGCAATAATTTTCAACCTTCTGTGAGAGGAGACATGAACCTCCTAGAAAATCTGAATAAGCTCATGGGTCTTCTCCAAAAAACTGCATACTCAATCCCATCCTGATTTGAGCTGTTATTTTAAGAGTGTTGGAATTTTCCATATCCTCACATCTTTTCTTCTCCTCTTCCCTTAGTTTAAACCAATTCTGAAATTACATTAAGACAAATGCATTCAGAAATTTTATTCATTCATGTGATTATCTAGGGTTTTGGAGAACAAGCAAACCTACCACCTGACTTACCCTCAGCAACTTTCTTGGAGACCCAAGAAAGGATTCCTATTGGTTAAGCTCCCAAGATAGTCTGTCAACTTCCGTCCAGCCCCAAGCACATTCATTCCTTTCAGTTTGGATTTATTCTAGGACCACATGAATAATGTGCATAAATACAAATAAAGGACTAGTAATGTGAGAATTGAGAAAGTATTAACCAATCCTACAAGAAGTAGAGTTTCCAAAATCATACCTTTAGGGCATATTCATAGATTAAAAAATCATTGGCTTTTAAGTTTCACTTACAATCTAACACCTACTACAAATATCCATGATTTTTATACGATGAATCACAAAATGCTGGTTTCAAAAAATAATAATAATAATCAGTTTACTTCTCATAACAGTTGCTCATTTGAAATCATCCCAACCTGTTCTTTAAGTGCAGTAACTGTAGCATCCAAATTCTTTTGTAAGGACAGTACTTGCTCTTCATACTTTTTTGTGAGGCCCATAACAATGCTCTCATGCTGCTCTCTAGCTCGTTGAAGTGATTCAGAATGATGAAGGTCCACCAGTTGCTGCTTCAAGCTTTCCAGAGCCATTTCAGTTGTTCTGCATTTCTTGATCATCTGGTAAACACACACAGGAGATCCATGTTTACAGTATTTTAACTCTGTGCTCTCTATGGACTTTAATCCTAAAACTCAACCATGCTTTAATGAGAGCGAAGAAGAGGTCTCTCCATATTATAGCTCAAGCTCCTTAAGATGTCCCTAGCTGGGATCCAACAGGCCCAGGGTTGCTGGAAACAATATTCATTGAGAAAATACATTTTATAGTTACCCCAGGAGAGTGAAAGACGACTTTGCGCAGCATGATGGCAATGTGGGTTTCAGGCAAGGAATCTGTTGCTACTGTATTGGCCCAGTGCTGTTTGCATTGCTCTGTGAGCAAAGTGTGGGGCAACCCAATTGTTAGGTCATAGGAAAATGATAACTGTTCCTTCAAAGACTGATGAAATCTGCCAATGGTCACTTACTAAAAATAAAGTTTTGAAAGCTCTAACTGCACAGTTGGTATTATAGGCAAAATAATGGCCTCCCAAAGATGCCCACATCTTAATTCAAAACCTGTGACTATGTTACGTTACATGGCAAGGGAAAATTAAGATGGCACATGGAATTAAAGTTGTTAATTATTAATAGATGACCTTAAATTAAGGAGAGGATCTTGGATTATCCAGATGGGCCCAATAACTGGTGGGGCCAGTTTTCAGAGGAAAACTGAGGCAGAAAAGTCAGAACAAGTGAGACTCAGCTAGCCATTCCTGGCTCTGAAGATGGAAATGGGCCATGAGCCAAGGAACACAAGTGGCCTCTAGAAGCTGGAAAAATCAAGAAAATGGATTCTCCCCTAGAGTCTCCAGAAAGCAATGCATCCCTGCTGACACTCTGATTTTAGCCTAGTGAGATTCATATCAGACTTCTGACCTCCAGAACTGTGAGGTAAATTTATGTTGTTTTAAGCCACTAAATTTGTGGTCGTCTGTTATAGCAGCAACAGGAAACTATTAAATAATACACTTAATGATTCTGTTCCCTTTATGTTTTTATTTAGGCTACTCTTTTATAAGTGCAATTTCTAGCTTATAAAAAGATTATAAAGTTATAACCTTTTACTACATAAAAACAATTTAACTTTTCAATAACTTTGTCAGTTTTCAAAAAGTTAAGCATAATTCATATTACAGATACAATTAAAATTCCAAATGAGGATTATTCTTCATTCTATTCCAGAGATTGCCAATTTATTCTAATACTGTTTTCATCACTAAGATATTTATTCATTTGCTCAATAAATAACATGAACACTTTGTGCTAGGCAGGGTTCCAAGCACTAAAGACACAATGCCAGGACAGACCAGGTCCAAGCTCTTACTACTTTCAGGTGGGAACAGACAATAGATAAGAAGTAAATGAATGAGATCATTTCAGGTATTCATAGAGTAATAGCATGCAGCATGATGAAGAGGAGTCAGAGTATGGAACTATGGGCTATTTTACATATAAGGTGAATGTGAAGTCCTCTCAGAAAAGATGACTTTTTTTTTTTTAGCTGAAACCTGAAGGATGAGGAGGAAGCCGTGAGAAAACATTTTTCAAAATCTTTCATTAAACCATCCTCAGACTTAGCTACAAGTCTCACCCCAAACCAAGCTCATTATTTTACAGTTACTTTCATTTTTAACTATCTCCCCACTCTCCCACTCCAGAAAAAAATGGTATTACCAAAAAATGGAATCACCCACTACCAGGCTTGGCTACTAATATCTTGTGACTATTTCCAAAAATCAAACAGCCATCTACTCATTAATCAATGGATGTGTTACCACTTTAAAGGCAAGTCTAAAGAACAGTTCCCCAAATGGTTAAGAAGCAGCAGAATCCATTTAAAAAAAAAAAAGAAAAAAGCTTCTAGGATAACAACTCTGAAGGGAAAATTTGGGTCAGAAAATGTAGGTTCTGATGCTTTGTCAATAACTGGCTTTATACCCTTTGGCAAGTAATTTGATCTAAGGCTTCGTTAACTCATTTATAAAATGGTAAAATACAATGCCTTGCTAATCAAACTTCTGACAAAATTATTTTTACAAAACATGAGATGTTGATTTGCAAGATCTAGAAGTGAAAATGTGAAAAAGAGTTACAAAATTTTTGAAGACTATTAAGAGCAGAACTTGTTTACAAATTTCAAAACACTATAAAAAGTATAGTCAGGATAGTATACAAGCAGGAATAGAAAAACGTATTTAAAATATATATATATATATATATATGTATAAAAGTTAGGTCAATTTTGAACAACAATGCTCACTCAACATATACTGACCACCAACTCTGTGCCAGGTGCTGGGCATAGGTAATGGGGCTACAAAGATCAGGGCAGCCCAATATTGCTTTCGAGATGTCCTCCGTCTATTATAATAGACATGATCATCTGGCTTGGGGAGAAAAGCAGGAGATACTCAGGAAAAGAAAACCCGTGGTCAGGAGCTTGTCAATCAAATAGCAGTGGACCACACAAAGGGCATTTCGAAAGAAAACACGACACATACAAGTACTGTGTATAGAAACAACAAACTTGAGTTTGAGGAGAATAATAGATAATTATGCAAGGATAAGATGGTCATCTTGATACCATATTTCATCCCACAGGTAAAGCGGGGTCATTGAAAGCCTTCAAGCAAAGGAATGACATAATCATAACTGTACTCTATAAAGATTACTCAGATAGCCATCAGAGAGAATTTGTGGAAAGGGTAAAAGACTAGAGACTAGTTAAGAGACTTGTAAATAAGAGAGTAAAATTCTTAATGGATGAAATGAGAAGACTCAACAGAACTTAGCGGGTGACTGGATGACGGAAAACAGAGGAGTTGAGGTCTCCTCCAGCTGTCTGGTGTTGGGGACTCGGTGGATGGTAGTGACACTCCTCCAAGGCAAGGTAAGAAGAAGCAGGCTTATGGAGGAGGAAAATACAAACTTCGAAATTCTTCTAAATTTAGTCCTACCCTGCCAACAGTTTAGCTAAGTAACTAAACTTTTCACTGAGAAACTTTTTTACCATAAATAATGAAGTTAAAATATGTACCTGTTCTTCATTGACTTTTAATGCTTGTATTTGGGTCTCTAGTGCTTTTATTTGTGCTTCAAGTTTTATCTCTCTTTCTTTTCCATTCTGAAAGAGTTTTTGTGATTCCTGCAGGCTGAGGGTCAAACCATCCTTTTCATCTAAGGCATAAAAATGTTTATATAAAAGTTACTGTAGAAGGACCCCAATTTTCACAATCCCTATCAAATATCAGATCTATATCATATGTGAATGTTGCTGAATTAAATTCAATTCAGACAAATAAATTTTAGTCGATTTAGAAAAAAACCAAATGATTTAAAAAAAAAAAATCTTATAGAACCAGAATCTCTTCCTTTAAAAATATTATTGTATCCTTTTGGGGGACAAAAGATTTCTTAACCATCTCAGCATTTGTTTACCTGAGAAGCCACATAGATGTCACAAACCCCTGCTAATCAAAGAAGGTATCTGACAGTAATGATCCCACAGACTTGCAATGAACTCTTAAACTCACCTAATCTTAAATTCATCCCACATATTTTGCTACAACAGCTCTCATCTATCTCTAGCATACCTCATAAACAGCAGCACCCTGCAGTTGTTATTTTACCTTTGATTATCAGAAGCTGGTGATTCAGATATCGAATTTGACGTTCACTTTCATTTAACTTTTCAACAAAGTTTTCTAGTTGTCTCTCTTTCGCTTTGTTAAGAACCTGAAGTTGAATAATCTGTATATTTTCTGCAGAATCTGCTTTGGAATTAAAGATGGTTTATTAGATTAAAAATATATCAAAATATAAATTTGTGGTCATTTAAAGCAGTGTTTTTCAAACTGTGGATATAATTTATCAGAGTATCATGAAATCAATTCAGTGAATCGTGACTAGCATTTTTTTAAAAAAACAACATAGAATATAATAGACTATATCAGAGTATGCCATGTAGTGAAACTTTTGTTTTCATTTATATACACTTGATTACATAGATATATATTGCAGACTGCATCATCATGTTCAAAAATGTACTTCTTACTGTGGGTCATTGCCAGAAAACTATGAAATTTTGGTCACTGATTTAGGATATAAATCTGACTCACTACCATTGTGGTCAATTAAAAATCAGTATATAACAACTGCAATAGACAAGAGTAATATGCCCTCATAAAATTAAAAACAAGTACATCAGCTTCTATAAAATCATTTTGAAAGAAAATTTCTAGATACCCTTCTCGAAACATTTTATTTTAAATGGGATATAAATATCATATTAATATTTATGCTGGCACACAAATCCTGAATGAATTAACTAATGAATAGATTAATAAAGAATTCTGAAGTCTTCTTTGAAAAACAAAGTCATTTTACGGAGCTCTTAAAAATGACTGAAAAATGAAAAAAAGAAATGATCGGGAGGAAGTCCAGTTTTCTCTTTGGTCTAGTGCAGGTGGCCCAGAGTATCCGCTATGTCTTCCCCCCACTAAATAAAGGAAAAAGAAAAAACGAAAACTCATGGTCATACTCTAGAATCACACTGGCTCTTAAACATGCACAATAATTACAAATTATTTAATATGCCAGAGAATATGACAATAAAAGTTAGACTATAAAAACACTAATTCAGCATAGTCACTGTGTAAGTTTTGGTTTTTGGGTTTTGTTTTTTGATACCAGTATTTCATCTCAAAATTCTCTAGTAGAGCTGTAAGCGCTTTTCTCATTCTCATATTTATATATATATATTACACAAATGGCAAATGCCACACAACTAAATGTAATATCTAAGTCCAATTCTGAATATAAAGTAATTAATATCAGAGTTGCCTAATTATTAATATTACATTAAAACAGTAAAATCAAAAGAAAAAGTCAAGATGATAATGGCTGATTTATTAAATTACATTTCCATATAATGAAAAATCTGATATTAAAGAGAAATCTATATTTCTCTTTTCAAATTAGTCTTCAATTAAAAAAAATGTTCATAAAAAAATCTTTTCTTTTTTAAATTTCAAATGAACCCTAGTCTCCTGCATGACAGGCAGGGATACTAACCATTATATAAATAAGAATGCTTTAACTAGAGTGACTGAAATATACAGTTGAGAAAAGTTTTCATTTGACTTTTCATTATGGAAAATTTCAAACATATAAGGAGGCAGAGAGAACAGCACAATGAATCCTCATGAATCCATCTCCCAAATTCAACAACTATGAAATCATGGCCAGTTTTGCTTCACTTATACTTATACCTAACACCATTCTGCAATAACATATTATTCTAAAGTAAATCCTAGACTTCATATCAGTTCATAAGTACTTCAGTATACCTCTAAAAATAAGGGCTCTTTGAAATATCAACACAATTCCGTTGTTATACTTAAAAAACTATTCTTGAATGTGTTCAAATATCCACTCAGTATTTAAAATTCCCCAATTATGTTATCGGAAAATAAATTTGATACCTACTTTCATTAGCTCCTAAAAATTGTTGCTGTAGGCCTTCAAATGTGTCACTTCCTGCTATTTCCTGGGCTGGTGAGCCATTATTCTGAGAAGACTGATAAGGTTTATATGTCACTTTATATGACTCCAAAGCTTGACAACCAGGACCTTGTGATGAACCGAATTGCTATTATAAGATGACAAATGAAAGTGCCAATTAGGATTTGGTCTTTTCTTCCAAAATTATCTGACTTAAACACCTTAATTTTGCGTCGCAGAACTTAATAACGGTATAGTTACAAATTTTACACATATATCTTCTCAAAAATAGTACTTATTGTTATTTAATACTGTTAATTAGAAGTCTGCAATATAGAATTTACAAACACCTTAATTGCACTTTTGAACACATAATGGAGCCAATTTCGTAAATGAAGCTCAAGAATTCCAATGAGACTGTATACAAATATTTTATAACAAATGATTTAGATGGTGCCAACATCTTGGGAACATAAAAATGTACATGTTCAACAACAAGAACATGTGGAATGAAGAACATTCTACAGAGATAGAATTAAGAGAAAATAACCACCTTAAAAGACCAAAACAATTCCATCATTGGGTGACACAGAATAGCTATTGGCAAAATGAGACATTTGTTGTCACTGAGAAATTCTGAGAAACAACTAAATGTACCCTGAGGTCTTACTTCATTAAACTCTCCCACAGGAAAAAACAAGGTGCTTTTATTTCCTTAATATTCATTCTATCTACTGTCATATTCTCCTATAAAATAGATATCAGCTTGGAAATGTTTAACCTAAAATTTGTTATAACTGGTAAGCAAGAAAATTGAGGAAACTAAATTCTGTCATCTACACAGAATTACTGCTTTAAAAACCATATGAAGATACCTAAAGCACAGAGAAGCGGTAGAAGCCAGAGGCAGCAGTAAATGAAGACAGTTAATCTTTGGCAGACTTAATTCTTAATGTTTAAATAACTGTTTCCGAAAAGCCCCTGTTTTAAACTTCTGACTTAAGACCATGATTGTATTAGATTATAAACAGAAAACAGCATGACTAATTCACCATGAACCTGAATAAGTGCCCTCTCAGAGAGTTGTGTAGTTAAATCATCTCACCACTGCACTTACCTACATTTCTTAAACGCACAGAGACATCATGCAGATGCCTGTGCACATATACACAAATTCTTGAAAGTCAAGTTCTTACAGTACCTGAAAATGGTTCCTTTGGGGGTCTGAAAATTTAATTACATTGGTTGGTTGGTTATTAAATTCCTGCTTCTGACCACTGGTATATGGTCTAAAGTTTTCAGGAAGGTGATATAAATCAGTCTGTTCACATTTACTTGGAGGACTATAGCCACTTCCGCCTTCATCTCCACCTTCTTCACGATGGCACCCTGGGTGTCGGTCTTCAGTTTCACTTCGATGTTCTTCCCAGCCATTACCACATTTTTCTCCAATGTATAAACTCTGAATTTCGTTATAGTCCTATTAGATAACAATAGTAAAACAAAAGCACTAAGATCTATTCCCACCCCCATCAAAAACATGATCACACCAGACACAACTTACATTTATATTTTGAGATTTGGGCAGCACTTGATGCTCGTTCCAATTCATCTCCGATTGCTCAGGATGATGTGGTCTTGAGAAAAATCAATACTTTAGATTTAAAGACTATCATTTACTTGGACATAAACATAACATAAACAAGCCCAAGATTTTAACATGTTTTCCCTCCATCCTTCGCTCAAAATTTTAAGAATCAGTCTACAGTTGTATAATCATGTACATTATTATTATCTGCAGAGAATCAAAAGAAAAAGACTTATAGACTTGCAATATACAAGTGAAAGTGATGTCAGGTCCTTACTCTCCCTCTGTGCCATCCTCACTGCAGTCCGAATAGTGGAGCTCAGGGGAGGAGAGGTCATCATCCAGCATATCATGAGGAAGGTCCGTGAGTAATTGCTGCAACTGAGTCAGAAAAGTCTGCATCAATATCACACTGACTTCGATGCAAGATGCCAAACCAAAACTGCCTTGGAATGAGTGATTTTTGACAGTAGAAGTCAAAGAAGTTCCTCATTCCTCCTTTAATTAATTGCTTAAATTCCACACAAATTATGTTCATCATTTCAGCAGGGGAAAGGGGAATGCATAATGTCAGTATTTATATCAGAAGGCTTTATTTTTTTTCTACAAAGGTCTCAGATGTAAATACACATACAACAGAATTGAAAAACTTTTTTATGGAAACACAGCAAGTCACGATAATGGTATAATCATAGTATTATGTTATCACAGGGCACACTGAGTCTCAGAATCCTGTTTTACCAGTAATCAGACCTTGAGGATTTGACAATTAGACAGCCCTGCAGGGAATCTGAGTGGCCAGATGCACTCTGCCCAGGTGATGAGAACAACAGCAGCAACAGGTGGCCTAGAAGCCCTTAAAAGCTCTGAAACCTCTTGGGGAGAGATTTAATTAGTAGACAGCCATCTAATTCCAATGATGAAAAGACATACAATACTCTGCCCTTATAAAACATTTGAGTAAAAGCAGAGTTGGAAGATTCAGTTTTCTACAGATAGCACACTCAAGAGCGTAACACTAAACCTGACATTAAAAATTTGACTTTGCTCTCCTATTTTTTCTAGAAACATCACAATTTTAGCATTCTGCCTACCTAGAGAGACAAAATTCATTCATTCAAGTTTCAAGATAAACTGTGATAAAAAAATAAATAGTCTAATTTGTTAAATTTCAATATCTGCAATTATCTTTCTTCAAATCTCATTATAAAGTGTCTTCAAATTTGTAACAATCAGAAGATCAAATATTATGTTACTGAATAGTTTGTAGGGGGACTGCTTATAATAATGACTTCTCTTTGAGAAACTAAGGACCAGCTTAATTAACAAGTTGACTAAGTCCCTCCAAAGTCCAATAATCAAAGCCGTAAAATTATGCAACAAGTGCATTTTAAACATGTTAAATACCCTGTAAAACCTTGGAGAAAAAGGAGATGCTTCTTGGTCTATGGAAGGTTTTTTTCTCCCCACTTTCTCTGTCATTAGCATAAAAGAAATGGAATATAGCTATAAAACATATCTATTATGTTAAGAATAAAAAAAATTTCTTAAACAAAATACATATGGTAAGAGTTAAATGAACATATTCTAAGGAAGGTCTGAGAGGAATGCCTCAAATTGTTAAAATTTGGGAATGGGAATGGAGTAAGTGAAGTAGGAAGTGGGGATACTTCCTCACGCCACATAGATTTCTGATATTCATGACATGGTTTTTTATTTTTTTAAGGCTTTCTCAATCCATTTGGTTCTTTAAAGATGAAACAAGAGAAAGATAGTCTCTCCAATGAAAAGTCATTTTCGTCTCTAAATCTGTTTGCTGCTAAAATTAACAACCAAGACCTTGATTTACTGCCTACCTGTACATGCGGG
The DNA here is from genome assembly GCA_963575035.1 of Avahi laniger. Classification (NCBI taxonomy): domain Eukaryota; kingdom Metazoa; phylum Chordata; class Mammalia; order Primates; family Indriidae; genus Avahi; species Avahi laniger. The sequence continues at coordinate 29,777 of CAUYSK010120917.1, read as the reverse complement.
GTGCTTAAAAAATCATTTTGAGAATTAGCCACAGTCAGGGTTGACCCAAAAACATAAAGAACAAGAAACACAAAAGAAACACACTAAAAACAGAACACATCAACATATTAGTATACAACCTCCCTCAAGTGAAAAGTAGCAAAGAAATTCTACAAAGACACAAAATGCACTAGAAAAAAAATGACATCTATGAGGTCTTTTAAAAGTAGTCCAACCTGTTTTGCCTATAATTATGCATCACTACTTTAAGGAAAAAGACTACCCTCACATGTTACACAGGGAAAAATAACAACAAAACAAATCTTTTATACTTACATTAAACAGAGATTCCTGAATAGAAAGAATATTTTTTTCTAAACGTTCGGTAAGGTTCAAGTACATAGCCTTATAATTCAGAGGAACCGTGACAGGGACATCTGAACGGTACATTTTTTTTTCCCTCGCAAAAACAGAAAAAGCTATATAATGATTAAGCAGTTATTGTAGCTTTCTTTGTGACACAACAAAATTAACAAAATTGGCATCCATGGAGGAAAATTAACTTGAACATAGGCAATCAGCTAATCAAAATGCTTCTGGATCCAGAGGTATTTACTAGCAAAATCATTCCTATAGTATTTAGAGTCTCATAAGGTATTTTTATAGTATACATGCGCTAACATTTTTAAATAGTTTCATTCACCTTCAAAAAATTTCTCCACCAATTTCTTTGGCATAACTGGGTCATATTTCTTGGCTTCTATAATTTTCAGGGTAAAGAAAAGCTAAATGAAGTGAAGTCCTCCTACTTAAGGCCATTCAGGAACAAAACTCCACCCCAGTTTTCACTTCCCAGGATCAATGTGTACCCTCCTCATATACACTGTTAAATAGATTTTGTTTTTTTGTCATTGAACCTTGTGCCATAAAACACAAAATTGCCATATCTATTTATGCATGTTACCAAATAGAAAATTTTAGAAACCATAAATTTTCCTCATTAAAGAGCCACCCAACTTCCAAATAGAGATTCAAAGAACTTAGAGATAGCAATCCTTATAAATGACAAGATTTCATCGCATTCATTAATTTCAAATTCGTCAGACTGCTTTTTGGTTACAAGCAGCAATCTTTTCAGTAGGATATTATTATGTACCAACTGAGTTTAAAAATTTAAGAGATACCTTCCCTAGAAAAAAGATAATTTGCCACTGTTAAGGCTTCGATTGAAATAAAATCCGAATCATTCTATAAACTCCTCTCCCTTTCTACTTCACATGTTTCTTTCTTCACAAGAAAGAAAAGAAAAAAACAAAAGAGGGCATTTTCCTTAAAGAACTTTGTCAACAAAACACTTTACAACTCATGGAGAACACCCAAAAAGCCTATGTTCAGGGATAATGTAAAACAGAGAACATGTAAACCCTTTGTTAAGATTTTCAACTTAACTAAACAGACTGTATTCTAAGCCTATAATCCCCTCATATTCATGAAAGCAAAAGTTATCCAATTACAAACCATACTCTTCTCCCAAGAGACAAGCAGCAAGTGGAATAGCTAACAGTCATATTCCCTTCGAACAGGTTATCTCATTAAGTACATTTCTGAAAAGATTCTGATATTTAAAAATATGAACTATTAAATAATGCTTTCATGTATACACACTAAATGTAAACAAATATTAGCTTTACAACTCCCTCTAGTGGACACAATATCAAAATGCTTCCATAATTACATCAAACAAGGCAGTTAGAAAGTGGAAGAAAGGCTACGCAATGGAAACCTTGCCTCTAAAATACATGAGTCCAAGCTCGATGGAGCTTTACTATTCCATTAGAGAAGTACCAATATAGAAACCAAGAGGAACCTAAATCCATATTGCCAGGTGTTTCTGTCTGCCATCTGCTACTTAAACCACCTACCATTCTACATAAGACCACTTCAAATACATCATCACTAAGTGACCCACCATCAGTAAATATTATCTTGATATCACAGTTTAGCAAATATTTCTGCCCCAAATTACCAGCTCCAGAATATATACATACATACATACATACATAGATAATTTTACTACCTTGAACCAAGCAATAATCACAAAGCTACGCCTGGTGACATTGAATAAAGTATATATACATTCCAGCAGAATTTGAGATTCCCAAATGACAATCTACCTTAAGTTATGGCTTTCCCAATAACTTAGGAGCTTATAACAACCATTCCTATGACCAAGAGAACAACAACTATATCTCTGTAATATCCAACTATGAAATCACAAAGTATAGTGACTTTATGTAAAACGTATTTTACAAAGTCACATTGTTATATTATGAATGAGTTAATAGAAGAGCTTTTCAATTTTTTTCTGGTCTAGCTTTATAAGTAAAAGTTTGCTTTGGATGAGGTCTACTTAGTACGAAGAAGGACAAATATATCAGCAGCTCTGAAGTGGTACAGCAAGAAAGTAACACACTCCGGTAAGTTGTGAGGAATGTAATATGCGACTGTTAATTGAAATGATACCGTATCTCCACGGTGCCATCACCCTCATTCACTCACACCCTAATCTGCTCTGTCAACTATGTAAGAAATGGAGTTTCATTTGGACACTGGGAGAAACTGTGGGTTACGTACCTCTCTGCTATGTGTTGGCCCACAGTGACCCAACTTTTACTAATGTACCACTAAGAGTTACAGCAATTTAGAAATGATTATAATGCCTTGTTTTTCTGCAAAATTCTTGGAGGTTTTTTTTTTTTCCCCCCAAAATATGCATCTATTCATGGTGGTCTGTGGCTTGAGATTCCACTGGTCTAAATGTCCTCTAAATATTGAATCACCTATTTACTAAATCCTTTCCTTTTCTAAAGATTAAATACACTTTCTCCATTTGATCTTCAACACAAACAATGGAAGGAATAGAATTGGAAATAATTGTAAAGCTACTAATTAGGATGGTATACAGATTGGAGTTTGACTCTACCTTATTCACAGAGATATGGGCAAATGTGGACAAAATCCCAACTAGCATCAAAACAACAAAATTAAACAGTTTGGTAAAGCATGTTGTATTAGCAACTGGCCATTCGCATTAGAAGGTCAAAAATGAAGATTATGCTACCATTTACAGAGAGAGGCTCTCACAAACCCTTAGAGGGCAGACTATGAATCACATGTGGTATACTTGATATTGGGGATAAAGGCATTTCTCTTACATAAGTGAATTGAACACAAAGTGATTCACTAAGTAGAGAAAACAATATGCATTAGCCCACTGCTAACGGTTATAACCTACCCGCAATCCCAAAGCTACCAACCAGGTAGTCAGGAAGCTCTTTTCTTTAATCTCTTAAGGCTGTGAACTGTTCTGCTATCATAGGGTCACAAAGACCGAGAAGGTTGAAAAGGCTTCTGGATATGCAAGCAAGCTTGGGTTTGATCAGGCAATTTGTTATTTTAACTTGCAGTGACAAAGTATATATACAGGTGAATTTTTATCAACAATTCTGAATTTTATTCCTGAAAATCTGAAATTCTCAGCCTCTAATCTCACTTTTTCCCTTGCAGTAATTTTTTTAACTAAAAACATTGAGGAAAAATTTTAGAATTTCAGAAAAAAAAATAAAAAAAGTAAAAACATTTATTAACACGATATTTCTTAATATAACTATAATCATGTTAGAGTCAAATTAGCTATATATTCTTTTCTTCCCCTTTGCTAGAAATACTCATTCTTAGATACTTCATCTTTTAAGAACTCCTTTTTTTCCCTCTGGAAATTCCCTACTCCAGCAAACGATCTCAATGGCTATTTTCTATATTACCTAGAATTAATCGCCTCCTTAACTAATACCCTCTTTAAAATTTTCACCACACAATACACTGGCAGTAAGCTCTAATATACTATGCATCTCTCTAATAATCTTTTCCAATGAAAAATCACCTGTCAAAATATTTTTTCTTCTTTACAGTAGTGATTACTTAAACTGACCCTCTCAAGAATCCCAGTGGCTAAATCTCAGCCAACTATCCGAGCCATCACAGTCATGAAAACCTCATGTTGCAGGTTCAAAAAGTAACAGAAAATCCTCATCCCCGTCCTTGCCATGACAATTGTTGTGAGGGACCCTGCCAAAATCCAGAAACTCTCACCAGGGTCACAAACTCAAATGCCCTCAGGGACCTGGCAGAGAATTTACAAGAGCAAAGCAGGTAGGTCTGAGCACATAAGCCCATGTCTGTGTGAGACGTGGGGACCACGGCCAACTGGGAAAGGAGAGTCACTGCTCAGCTCCAGCCCACCCGCCGCCATGTGCAAACACAGGCCGGGTGTAGCCAGGGCTTTGGATGTTTAAGACAAGCCAGGAACTCTGGAGTACTCCATGAAATTTTCCAATCTTTAAATATAGATCAATTTTAAAAAGCACTGAGCAACCAAACAATACACGTCCATGGACAAAATCCAGCAAGCTGCCAGTTTTCTATCTCTACTGTAATTCTACTGCCAGCCACATGAGCGATGGTCAATTGGCCCTATTCCTTTCTTTCTGTTAATACTAATGGTCCACAGCAACTATTAAAAAGGATTACTTTACATAGTAGGAAATAGATGCTATCAAAAATTGTCTCAGGACGAAAGAAGCATTTTATCGTAGTCAACCAAGAAATCTGACTCCAACTAAAAACAACCATGACAAGTAAACTGACTTCCACCAATAACACTGTTACTGCTACTGTTACTATGCCACCATTTGCTGAACGGTTACTGTGTGCCAAGAATGCTGTTAAACACTTTATATATAAATAATGTGATCTACTCCTTTCCTGCTATAATCTATTCACCACACAGCCTTCCAAAAGGTCTTTCAAAAACATAATCACATACCATCCTTAACCACTTAAATTCCTCCAATGACTTCCCATTGCTCTTAAAATAAAATACAAACATCTCATCATGACTTACCATGATCCGGCCCCAGCCCATGTCTTCACCCTCCATCCACCACTTGCCACTGGCTCACATACTCCCATGGCCTTCTGGCTGTTCCACAGATACATGGGGTCTCTTCCTGACTCCCCACCTTTAGCATCGTTGGTAAGTTGGCCTAGAAAGCTCTTCCTCAGGCTGCTGCAAGGCTAGTTCCTTCTCGTCAGGCAAGTCTCAGCCTTAAGATTGCCTCCTCCAAGACACCTTCCCTCACTGCTCTATCTACCGCTGTCCCCTCCCAATTGCTTTCATATCACCCTAGTTTGTTTCCCTATCATTTATCCATGATAAATTATCAAATTATTTACTCATTTATTTATTTACTATCTGCCTCCACTAGGATGTAAACTATCCGAAGCAAAGAGCCTTGTCAGACTTGGTCACGGCAATATTCCAAGCACCTAGAAACTGGGCTTCTGCTTCCAAAGCCAACCATTACCTCCTAAATGAAAAGATCTTGAAAAATTTAACCATTTATCTGATGGCATCATTCACAGTTGTGTCTTGTTGTCTCAAAGAACAAAGCATTCCACTCATCCACCTTTTACAAGTCCAAATATTGATCAGGTTTTAGGGTTGTTTTGTTTTTTAAAAAAGGAAAAAAAGAATTATAAATTCCTTCAAAATGGCATAAGATGATATAATTTTGGTCAGGAGATAAAAGTTGTAAAGAATTGGGTTTTTAGGGTCTTTTTCTGAGTGACATACCTCTTTCTCCCTTTCATAGTCTTCTTTGTCATATTCTTCATCTTCATTTTGTGTTGGTAGGGCCACACTGCCAAAGTCTAATGACATGGTCCTCCTGTGGGAAGAGGAAGATGTTTGGTTTCTAAATATCCTCTGAAATCTCCCCAGAACAAACTACATAAGAGATGCCGTACACAAAGTCAAAAGACAACAACAGGTTATGAGTTTCATAACTCATGTATGAAAAATACAAATTCATTGTGACTAATAGAAAATAGCTGTATGATAGCAATTCATAGAAAAGAAAAAATGCAAGGCCGTGCACAGTGGCTCACGCCTGTAATCCTAGCACTCTGGGAGGCCGAGGCGGGAGGATTGCTTCAGGTCAAGAGTTCAAGACCAGGCTGAGTAAGAGCTCACCTGAGCAGACCCCGTCCCGATAAAAAAAAGAGAAAAATTAGCCAGGTGTGGTGGTAGGCACCTGTAGTCCCAGCTCCTAGGGTACTCAGGAGGCTGAGGCAGGAGAATCACTGGAGCCCAGGAATTTGAGGTTGCAGTGAGCTATGATAACACCATTGTACTCTAGTCCAGGTGATAGAGCAAGGCCTGGTCTCAAAAAAAAAAGAAAAGAAAAGAAAAAATGCAAATAGGTAATAAAGCTATGAACAGACTTTTCTACTGGTCTGTAAAGTATAATTCAAAACAGTAAGATATTTGTCCACACAAAAAATAAAATGGTAATAATAATAAACTAGAAATGTGCTAAACATAAAAATCTTAAGAAAAAGCTCAGACGAAATTTCCAATTTGATGTATTAAACATGGCACAGGTAGTATTCTCTACAATTTGCTTCTTTGAATATCACAAATCCAAACTTCATGTTTTCCAAAAAGAGGGCTCCTAAATCCTGAGTTAATGATTGCTAACCCAGAAAACATTTACAATCTGGTAAACTCTATAAGGCACACAACAAAAATATAAGTGTTAAATGTCCTGCCCTTAAACTTGATAAAATCAGGTTCTGGCAAAATACTCAAGAAAAACAGAAGTGAAGGCTGCGAAGCTACACCGCTGTGCAGTTCCAAGTCCAAAAGCAACAGCAAGAGTTCCCGGGGGAACAGGCACTGCTGTGGCCAACGCAGCAGCAGGAAATGGGTTTTCGACTACTTACAGGCAAAAAGGCAGCTGCTGATTTAAATTATACTTAGGGATCCTGACACTACACATAACCCTCCCAGAACTTCAAAGCTCTGAACAATCCTGACCAAAAAAAAGTAGGCAGGTGTCATCAATTACCTGGCCTAACACTGCCCTCCATTCAGTCCGCTGTTGTCCACGCCAGTGAAATGCACTTGGATGTGGGCCTGAGCCACAACTCACTCACTACACCTTTTAGGCTCTAAAATGTCATTATATTGGAATTAGAAGCACGGAGACCCAGAAATTCAAGTGGATTTTACCAAAAAGAACTTAGCTCCCTTGTGTTACCAGTTGAGAACTATATCACAAACTTTTACATAAGCCAAGAGCTCCATAGCAGAAGGTATTCCATTTCATCAGATCTAAGGCACCCTTGATTCTATGATGCAGTTCTATTTGTTCCACTAAGAAAAAGATGTAGCCAATCAAATTATGACACATCATTAGTTTTAAAATGTGGCATATCTTGTAGATGTGAAAATGTGAAAAGAAAATGTGCAAGTCGGAATAAAGTATTAAAGATTATCACAAATATGAACTTCAGTGCCAAAAATCCCCATAGGTCAAATTTTTGTTTTTCAAAGACTGAATTATGTTTCTTGGCCAAGCTCTGATTTGCTATCCATCTTCTAATCTTTTCCTCTCTGGTCCTTACACCTTGTCCATCCATCCCTTTCAACTCACATCAACTCAAACTCTTCACATCAACTTAAATCCTTCCAGCCTCTGCTACTTAGACCAGACCTATTCCTTTCTACTCTTGTGCCAGGCTAAAGGGAGAAGGGACATGCATACTCTTTCACTGAGGGGGAAAATAAGTAAGCTTTGGAAATAGAACTCCACGTAAAAGAATCCTCTTGTACACCAGCAAAAGATGAAGATCTGAATATGGTAAAAAGCCTACAATACAGCTGAAATAGTGAGGGGAAAACGCATAATTTCATGTCTCTAGGTTCTCTCATTACTGCAAGTGAACTTGATAGCCTACAGAACATTGTACCCAGATAATGAAAATACTAGCCCATTTAAATCCCATCTCCTTAAAACAGATGAGATTAAGCTGGCCCTTAAAGACATTTTTGAATTTTTTAGGAAGAAACAAACCTTTCTGCTTCTGAATTCTCACTGTGTTCTCTACCTCTTCTTGTATGTAACTATAAATACAAGACAAAATATGGAATTTGCGTTAATTTCTCCTTTATTAGGTAAGAGAAGGGAGATTTTTTTCCAATCCTTCACATTAAGCTGCCATCAATTCATGTTGATTACTGAAAAAGAACATTAAGATTTACAAGAGCCTATTGCTAAATATAGCTATTGTAAATAAAGAGCCACTTTTTCTCAGAGATCTACAAGAGATTTTTCAGTGAAGAGAATGTAAAAAATTGAAATGTATTTTTAAATGGCATTTTAAATCCAAACCATGCCATTAAAGAAGAAATCTGAAAATATCTGAAAAGACCAAAGTCTCCTCCACCTGGGAAGAAAAGGTATAAATAAAATTTCCTCCTGAAAAGTGTACCACCAGAGACCTTAAGAAACGATTTTAGAAATAAAGGGAAATCTGATCAACTTACTGTGGTTAAAAAATATATATATACTAAAAAAAGTAATTAGTATTTCAAATGAAATGCTAATATTTTTCTTTAACTTATTAATCACCACTAATTACCACCACTATCAGAGACTTTAATATTCAGAATAAAAGAGACGGCTTTAAAAAAAATTGCAAGACAGTAAATCCTGAAGCCATAAAGAAAAAACTTGACAAAAACCTAACTATGCAAATAAAATTTGTGTAAGGCAAAGACATTATTAACAAGTCAAATATTATGTATGGAAAAATACATCACTAATAAAGTCAAAAAACAGAATAATAAATAATGAGAAAAATGTTTGTAAAACACATGACAAAATCTCAATATATAATTCTTACAAAGAAATGAGAAAAAGACAAACAACCCAATTTAAAAATGGGCATCTGACATGACAATTCATTAAAAAAAAATGCAAATGCTCGATTAACTTGAAAAGATGTTGAAGTTCATGGAGTTTCAAAGAAGTGCTATCTAAACAACAAAATGCCATTTTCAACCACTAGATTGAAAAAACAAAAAAGCCTATTAACATCCAGTGGTGGTTATTTTGTATGGCTCATGAATTGCTGGTGAAAATATGAACTGCTAAAACCATCTTGAAAATTATCAATATTAATATACTGAAAATGAACATATGCCCTAGTGAAATTGTTTTTTAATTAATTTGGCAATACTATGCCACTAGTAAAAATAATAAATTGTTCCTATATTTATTGACTCAGAGGGTGACCATTTAAAAAATCAAGAGTCAGAATAAGTGTATAGTATGCTTCTTTAAATATAATAGTCTAGTGAAGACTTTCTTCCAAGCTAGATAACTTTTGCTGATCTCATTAATAAGACTATAAAAAGTATGTCCTTTTGTTGTCTCAGATCTGTTACACACAGTGCTCTGACCCAGCACTCCTTTTGTTGTCCCTGGTTATGTTTTCTCTGGCCTCCTTGTAACAAGAAGACCAATGGGTGGTCAGTTGGACAAAAGATTATGAAGCAAATGTAACATTGCTTTTGCCTCATCTAATAAATTATAACACCCTAGAGGCAGAATTAAAACATATCTGACCCCTTGTACATGGTAGGAACACAAGAAATATTTCTAGACTGAGTATAATATATGCATGTTACCCCACAGGAATTCAATATTTCAATAAAATTTCACCAAGCATCTGTGTGCCAGATTATATCCTAGATGCATCTAAAATACAGTACCAGCCACAGGAGCTCAGTCTCTTAGAGAGACAATGATACAAACTAATATTTACAATAACACATTGTAATAAATTCTGTAGTAGAGGAAAGTACAAAGCACAAATTAATTTTGCCTAACAACAAAGGAAGGCTTAGAGAAGTCTCATGGAAAGAAAAGACTTTAGATTAGAAATAAACCTTAAAGGATACACTATGGGTGCAAGTGGCTAAAGAACGAGGGCACACTCATCAGACAACCTGGCCTCAATTCTGGCTCTTTCATTGATCAGCTGCGTAATCTTGAGCAAACGGTTTCTATTTCTTTGTTAATGAAATGGGAGTAAAAACAGTACCTCAAAGATTGGTTATGAAGATTCACACGATAATACATATAAAGTGCTTAGCACTATGTACCAATCAATACATTTTAGTTTTATTACTATTATGACATTATTACTGATGAATAGGAGTCTCCCAGCTACGGAAGGGTTAAGGAAACAAAGAGATTCGGCATATTTGAGAAAAGATGAATGTGCAGGCTGTGGGAAATCTTACTTCAAGTAATGCAACCTCCTCTGGAACAAAACTGCCACCTCCCACCAAGATGCCGACCCCGCCCCTTGTCCTGTTCCCCTATGGAATTAATCACTCCTCTGCACTTGCAGACTGTATTTCTTATGGCTTTTCTTATGGCTTCAACTTTAGCCTCTCTTTGTTGAGTGCATTCACCTAAGAAGTGCATAGAAATTGTCATCCATTATGAAGGTATATAATGAAATTAGTCTTAAATCAGACTCAAGTTCATGACTCCAAGATAGAAAGGGTTAAGTGTCACAAAGGGGCTGTATAAGAATTGTCCTGGGAGTTAGGAAATTCTACTTTTGCATACATGCTACCTTCCCTTCTAGAATGGAAACGGCCAGCGCACATAGGCTGTTTTAGACCCGCAACACCTGGCTAAGGAGGCCTAGTAGTTCATGCAACAATTTACCAAGGCACTGTTCAAGATTACAAAGTTTAACAAGACATGATGGAGGTCAAGAAAATAGACATACAAACAAATGATAACAACACCTTGTGATCAGTGCTAATGACAGCCACCTTGGACAAATCTATTCAAGATGCCCAGAGGACGAAGCGAATAATCCTAACACACAGCAGGCACTCACAAGCTGAACGAATATATAAACGAATGACCTTACCGAGGAACTCAGTTTGGCGTTAGCCACGCCACAACAAACAGGTACCACGAGACCAAAGCTGCACGGAGCCCAGGATGTCTGGGGCTGCTGGCTTTGGGTGCCAGCACCACTTGCATTCGGTCAACACACGTGCACAGAGCACCCACTGTGAGCCAGGCGTGGCGCCAGGGTGACCACGGCGGGGTCCCGACGGTGGGGTCTCGGGGCCGCCCTAGCAACCTGGAGAAGAGACGAGGAGGGCTTTCCATATGCCACCTCTAAGTAAGATCTTGGAGGAATAAAGAGGTCTCGATGACACTTCAAAGTCAAAAGCTGAGCCCCGCAACCCGCGGGCAGTCCACCCCCGCGGGATTGGGGAGAGGGTAGTTCAGCCCTCTGGGAAGCCTCAACTAAGATTCCGAGGACCTCGCAATTCCTCTAACCCCAGCCCCAAGCCCACCCAAAAATCAGAACTCACCGGAGGACACGGACGCTGTCACCGCGAGGAAATTCTAGCCTGGGTCAAAGACCAACTTCTACTAAACCCCCTTACCCTGGATCTAATCCACTTGCTCCTTCCTAGTTACAACCGAACCCACGGAGCTGAGGCCCTTGAGGGGCAGCCGCCTCCTTCAATCGCCGGCTAGAACCTCGCCTGGTGGGCGGGGCCATGCCGGCTCGGGGCTGGGCGAGGAGGCGGAAGTCTCCGCCTTCCTCAAGCTTGGTTGAGAAGTCCGCCTGCAGTTGCAAATGTACTGGGTTTGAAAGCGGGCGCCAGAGGTGGCGGGAAATTGCCCCTGTGCGCCCATTGGCGGATTCGCGAGCCAATTACCAAAAGGTTTACTCTAGGGAGGGCGGGCTTTCGGTTGCCTAGAGACGCCGAAGCGTCTGGCTTTAGGCTGGACCGGGCTTACAGGGACCCCTCGCCCCTTTGATGCAGAAGGACACTGGAGCTGTGAGTCGTGCCTCCCGCGTTTTAGCACACAGAGTCCCACAGTTGCCCCACTGAACTCTTGCTTTAGAGGTTTCTGCATTTGCCCTTTTTGTCCTCTAAAAGGACTTGCTTCCCCATCACCTAACACCCTTAGATGTTTTGTTTCGTGTTCTAGCTTGCTAGGTCCCGCCCTGTTTAAATTTGTGTTCCTTTAATTATAAGATGGCACATCTTCCCACATGTCTATTCACTGCTTGAATTTACTCACACAATTTTCCACACACAAAATTGTTTACTTAGTGTAAAATGAATAGAATAGGCAATAAATCTGGGGAAAGTGAACATGTGAAAAAGGATCTGTCAAGTAAGGTTCCAGGCGGAAGAGAAGGAAAGAGCACAACAGGCAGGTTGATCAGCATGAGAGTACAGTGTGAAGGCCAAACTAGCAGAAGTGAAGGATTATTTAGAAGGAAGACTGGAGAAGTAAGCAGGAGGAGGTGGTCCGTAAAAAAGCATGAATCCTGCAAGAATAGGAAAGGCATTCTACAGAAGTAAAGTATGGTGTGCACAAGGAAACAACTTAACGTGCAGAGAAATGCAAGCAGACAGAGGCATTCTGGAGTAACAAAGACAAGTGTTGGGAAAGAGAAAAAAACTTCCACGGATCTTGAATGCTGGACAGGAGATTATTTGTGAAATGCTGAGTCAATGTTTGCCTTGCATGTTTCAAACAGACACACCTGTGAGCTGGGTGAGGCATTTCAAGGAAAAATGTCACGTTGTTGATGACTTGGGGTCCCTGCTACTAACAAGAATGTATAAAGGTGGAGCTAAACCATCATTTCTCCTTTTCCTTCCTTCTCTTGGATGTCAAAGCTATCAGGCCAAAGCGATGCCATCACGAAAGTGCTACCCAAAATTATATCATCGGGGAGTGCTATCCTCAAGGGAACACTGAACTTAAAGAAGATCTGATGAGTTCAAGTTGCAGCTCTCCTACCTACTAGCTTTTGTCCACAACAATTTAACCCTCAAACACCTCAAAGCCCTTGTCTGAAAATAGGAATGATAAAACCTACTTCTCAGGATTGTGGGAAAAATGAAATAAAATAAGATCATGTGAAAGAGCTTTTAAATGTAGAAACTCTAAAGATTTTTTTTCTATTGTGTTTGTATGTTCTGTGGCTTATTGGACTAGAGAACACACTGGAGTCTGAGGTAGTAAGGAAAAACCAGGAAGGTATAATTGCCACAACCCAAATACTAAGGTGTTCTGGGAGGGGATGGCAGAGAAAGACAATGGTGAACATGTGCTGAGGGCAACAGGAGCTCATGGAATAGGACAAACAAGGAGTCTACTACCCAAAGAATATGGCTTTGTGAGAACAGGACAAAAATAGGAAGATGGAAACAGGAGTGCTTGGAAAGAACTGAGGAAGATAGGACCACTGTTTGTAGCTCATTCATTCAACAGTATTTTTTGAACGTCTATTTTGTGCTAAGCACTGTGCTAGAAGTTCATTTAACATTGACATGTGGGTCAAAATGCCAGCCTTGCTCTATCCCTTCCCATAGAATCTGCGACTGCTCACAGCCATTATGACCTCACCACCATCACCACCCTACCACCCCCAGTCCTGCCAGACCTGACTGGTTCGAGGGGTAGCACGAGACCCAAGCTGGGCCAATCATAGTCCCTTCCTAGATAACTGAAATAAGACTCCCTGGAACCAAGTAAGGTGGGAGCCACATAGAAGAGAAACAGATGTTTATTACACTTGTCTGTATTTTATGGGAAATATGCTGCCTCCATGCTGATACATGGCTGTATCATATATGTGGTAGAGCCTAGACTAAAGACCGTGAAATTCTGCCACTGAAAGCCATGGATCTTGCCTGGTTCCTGTACCTTGAAAAGCCAGACAGTTCAGTTTTTCCTTGGATTCTCTGAAACCTGAACCTAAAAATACCTTTTCACTAGTGCTGGCTTGGGTCATGATGGAATACTATTCCCTCAAAATTTCATGTCTACCTGGAACCTCAGAATGGGACTTTATTTGGAAATACAGTCTTTGCGGATGTAATTGGTTGATATAAGATCATTCTGGATCCAAGTGGGCCCTAAAGCTAATGATCCGTTACTAAAGCAATCAACTTGTAAATCCTTTGGAATTTGCTTATACTTTATGGAAATGTGCTGGCTCTGAATTTGTTCTATTTAGATAACACATTATCAAGGCAAGTGTGAAAAATTACTTATGTTTTTTTGAAAAAATTTTAGGGCAATATTTTGGAATATAAAATCATATGAGATCGTATTCCTCTCTTAAAAGTAAATAAATAAACAATTCCTATTATTCCTATCCAGTTCTTTCTTTTCTCCCTACCAAAAAAAAAGAGATGGGTTGGATAAAAGTTATGTGGGACAGCAGGCCTTTGCTTCTTTGGCCAAAAGAGTATGAGAGCCAATTGCCTGGATTTAATGTTTAGGATTTGCAATCATAACAAGGTTTTTAATTGGAAAACCAGTAAAAGCTATCAAAAGTGATATTAATCATTTGATAAAGATCCAAAACTACAAGAATTATATTTTCACATGGAATACAGACCCACCCAATGCCAAGAGATGCTCAGACCATTTCACTTCTGTTTCTTGAAACACTCAGTAGTTTAAAGAAGTACCAAAACAAGATTATAAAATTGGTGTATGTTTTAAATGCTTACATAACATGTTTAATGCATATTGACAAAATACAGTATAATATGATACCATTCAGAAGAAAATTACAGAATTTATTAAAAATATTCATGTATTTGAAGACTTTGATAGTATAGTCCAGGCGTGGGATATATGTTTAAATTGTTGATGTATATCTGTCTTAGATCTGGTTCCTGGATGAAAAATCAGGTGCACGTGAGTTTTTAAGGAAGAGCTTTCAAAATCAGCCAGTAATGGAGTGAGGAAGATGGTCAGGGAAGGGGAAAGGCCATGGAAGGGTGTGATTTCAGGAGAAACGCCTGCCCTAGCCTGATCCCCCAGGAACTCTCCAGTGTGATCAGGACAGAACCAAAGGAACTGAGCTGTCACACTCTTGCCCTAGTGGTGGTGATGGGGAAGGGCAAGAATTAAGCTCACAGGCACCCCTGGCTCTTGGGGAAACCTAAGTGGCTCCACTAGCCTGAGTCTGTCCTTGGGATGAACAGAGTGACAGTGCAGGGAGTTAGAAGCAAAATACACAGGAGCCAGGGGAGGGGTAGACTGAAATGGTTTAAGGGACCCCAGGGTATCTGAACAGAGCATTGACTGTGTCTCCTACAACATCCTTGTTTGCCATCCTTTGATCTTGTCAACGCATATCAGGAGATGATATCAAGCATTTTCATTTGAAGCCTTTTAAGAATGTGAGGCCTCATGTAGCTCATCCAATTGACCCTTCTTAGTCCTAGCCAGATAGGACCTAGGACCACCAAGATGATCCTACCACCCGGTCCTGTGGACGCTGCCAAGTGTTAAAGTAGCAATCTTCCTAAAATCTCTTGACATATCTAGGTTTTACCCCCAAACTCTTTTAAATTAAACTTTTTATTTTGAGAAAATTGTAGAGTCACTTTCCAGAAATAATATTGGGAGATTTCTTTTAAGTTCTGCCCATTTTCCACTAATGATAACAATATCTTGCAAAACTATAGTACAATATCGTAACCAGGATATCCACATTGATATAATCAAAATACAAAACAATTCCTTCACCAAAAAGATCCCTCATGTAACTCTTTTATAATTGTACTCACTTCCCTCCCTCCTACTGATTCCCTCTTTAATCCTTAGTCTGTTGGGGCTGCTATAACAAAATACCATAACTTGGGTGGCTTACAAACAATAGAAATTTATTTCTCACAGTTATGGAGACTAGGAAGTCCAAGACCAAGGCGTCAGCAGATCAGCTGTCTTATGAGAGCCTGTTTCCTGGTTCATAGATGGTGCCTCCTTATGCATCCTCCCATTATGGAAAGGCCAAGGCCTCTCTGAAGCCTTGTTTATGAGTACTAATCTAATCACTTTCCAAAGGCTCCACCTCCTAATTGCCGGGAACGTGGCCAGTGTTCCCCACAGAAAATCGGGTCTCTTTGGTAGAGTTGCAAGGGATAAGAAAATAATAGAGAGAAATGGAAAATGGAAGAAATAAAAAAATACAGTGAGACAAAGATATGGTTTTATAAGTTTATAAAGATTATAGGCAAAGCGGGAGCTTAGGGGGCTTAGACCTCTCCGTGGGTCTCAAAAAGCCCCGAATGAGGTCTTACATGGTAACTTATAGGAAATAGTGAATAATTGCCAGGGGTAACAGATTTACATAACAGCAGGTAGTTCTTCTCAGGTTAACAGATTTTCAAAAGGCTTTTACAGAAGGCTTCTACAGATTCTTTAACTAATTCTATTTACGTGAGCAAATGGTTACAAAGTCTTTCAAAGGTTAATTTTAAATTCTAAGGTAAGTTTATCATTTAAACAGAGGGGTTAAACAGAGATATGTAGGCTCCATGTTATTAGGTTATTGTGAATGGAGACAGGTAGTCTAGAGTGGTTTAAACAAAAGCTTTGCTTTTAGCCATTAGGGAAGCTGTCGTTTCCGGGAAACTGTTTGTTCTGGAGGGCACTCCGTTGTCAACTCTCGGCCTATAGTTTTTAACAGATTCACTTATGCTTTACAAAGCAAATCCAAACCTGTAGGTCTGAGAAATGCTTGGCCTCGTGGGATACAGCCGCTACTGCCTTTCAGAGACACCCTTTCAAGTATAACAGCATTCGAAATGCAAACCAACACGTTCACATATTCCTTCAGGGCAAAGCCCTGCAAAACTCCTAAGACAAATCCTGTCCCCAAACACGTTTAATATTAATTCATGGAGAGACAAGGCTATTTCACTTTTTTATCATCTGTGTGTTCACTGGAGTAGCACTTTTAATTTCTATCAGGAACTTTTTCTTTATATTCACAGCTTGGCTAACTGTTTGATACAGGAGGCCTGTCTTTTGGTCTATCTTAGCTTTTGACATGCCTTCCTCATTAACCTTAATCACTTCTAGCATTTGATTTAAAGTGAAAGTTGTAAGACTATTCCTTTCATTTGAACACTTAGAGGCCATTACAGGGTTATTAATTGGCCTAATTTCATTATTATTGTGTCTCAGGGAATAGGAAGGCAGGGGAATGGCTGATTGATGGAGAAGTCAGAACACACACAACATTTATTGATTAAGTTTATTGATAGTATGCAATTATAACAGTAACATCAAAGATCACTGATTGTAGATCACCGTAACAGATATAATACAAAAGTTTGAAATATTGTGAGAATTACCAAAATGTGACACAGAGACACGAAGTGAGCACGTTCTGTTGGAAAAACGGTGATGACAGATTTGCTACAGGCAGGATTGCCACAACCTTCAATTTGTAAAAAATCACATTATCTCTGAAACACAATAAAGTGAAAAACAATAAAACAAGGTATGCCTGTATATAAATTCTGATAAATTTCTCTGAAAATATTCTGTATTTTTATATTCTGAAATGAAACAGAAGATGTTTTCCTACATTAAAAAAAAAATTCCACTTTATCATAAGTGGCCATCATACTTGACCCTTCTGGCTTTTCTCTTAGGTGGAAATATTAGTACACGCTAGCATATTTGTTCCTGTGACCTTGTGTGTTTTTTAATCTTCCTGGGCATTATTTGTTGCTAAATGGTCTCTGAGGACCTTTCAAGCTCTAAAATTTTATGTCTCTGATATTCTGTGGTAAGATAATTTAAAATTGTCTTTCCTGCTCAAAACTTGATTCCTAGTGTTAGTGGAAGTTGCTGGCTTTTAAAAATAAACAGTTTGATCTAGACCAAATGGAGAAGGAGACACAGACAGATTTAGTGATTCAAACTACAGAAGTAAATGACATGATTGAGGTTGGAGATGAATTATTTACTGGGACATGTATTTGAGGAGACCTTTCATTCTTTTACAAAAGTTTATAAAAGCATTTTCTAAATTTCTGCATCCCTTATATGAAGTCATTCTAGCCGTAAGGAGTGGTACAGACTGGAAATGGAAGATCAAAGTACAATGGCGTATTGAAGTGCACATCAGTCCTTTCGAGCCAAAGCTGTTCCGAGGATTTGAGCCTGTACCCAAGCTGCCCTCAACTCAGAGTCCATGATCTTCCCCCTTTCATATATGCTTCTGCTCGTACTCTGTCTTGCAATCCATCAGATGGCCTCTGTACATAATTAGAAAATCTTGCTTCACATTATTGTTATACTTTGTTAACTATTAAAATGTAAAAATAACATGTAAAGATAGTTGCTTTAACAGAAATACTGAATAATAATGGTTGAAAATATTATCTTAAACATTTATCACTTATTCTAAAAGAAAAAAGACTCATAACCTTTCTCCAAGTCCTTGCTATCATTTTAGCAATATACAGTTGGATTTCTTGAAATATCAGCAATAGAGATATAAATTTAGAAGTCATTTGTGTAAAAGATGATTGCTGAATCCTTAAGAACAGATAAATGTTGAAGGGGAAAAAATGGATGATTATGGCTGAATTTTTAATTTCCACCATAATAGAGAATAATTAAGAGGTGTCAATAAAATATAATAAAAGGAATGATAAGAGAAATGAAAGGAATTTCTAAATGTTATAAAATAATACAGAAGCAAAGTAGGAGGGACTGGAGCCATATTTTGTAACAAATTAACAGAGAAGTGAACACATTTCTTGTTCTTAATTCTTACCTACAAGGAAGAATTGAATTTGAGTGGCTTTTAGCCAGAGAAAACTTGAGTCGACTTCAAATTACTCGTTCTAGCATTCAAGACTATTTATCATCTGAATTCAGTGACCAATGTTTACCTTCTGAAATTCTTCAAACTGATGTTCTCAGTGTCCCTAGTACAAATGTTGAGACCTCCATGATTTTTCTCCACCCATTCTTCTCCTTATTTGAATCCTTCCAAGGGCCCAACTTAAGCCTCCTCTAATTCATCATTGTCTTCCCTAAACCGTTTAGAGATTTTGTGTGCCACTGATTTTGCTTTTAATCTGAACCTCCTTTAAGTCTTTTCCTTGTATCCTTTGTCTTCCCAATAAGAATGCTTCCCATTGAGCATTTCAAGGGCTAGATCCATAGGTCCTATTTGCTGCTCAAGTTGTTGAACACCCTCAAGCCTCAGTACATTTTCAAAAATGAGTAATTTAGAGTA
Organism: Avahi laniger; assembly: GCA_963575035.1. NCBI lineage: Eukaryota > Metazoa > Chordata > Mammalia > Primates > Indriidae > Avahi > Avahi laniger. Next base: position 10,754 of record CAUYSK010120917.1, on the reverse strand, counting down.
AATGATCTCTAAGATGCTCATCAGAACTAAAGTGCTCTGACTCTTGAATGCTTCATGGTGCCATGTATGTAATAAATTCTTTAAAAATTTTTTATATTCTCTCAGGAAAAATAAAAGCATGCTTCATTGACCTGGACAGTCAGCCTTTGAAGCTTCAGATTTCTTGGTAGTTTATAATCAAAGATACTGTTTTCACCAATATCTGTCCATATACTTTCTCTAATAAAAGTACCTGGTATGTTGAATGCATATAAATGCTGTCTTGCTAGTTTTATGATAAAGTTATAACTCTCTTATTTTATCAGTACAGTTTTTTTAGATATATATATAGTTATAGATATATATTGTTATAGATAGATCTATATATATCTATATATATTGTTTTATATATATGTATGTGTGTATATATATATAGTTCATTTCATTGACCTGATCACCATGTTGGTGCTCTGTGGGAGCCAGTATATACAGTGGTTAAAACCACAGAGCTGTGGTTCCGTCCAGACCTTACCATTTATTTGAAGTATGAGCTCAGCCATAGTGCTTAATCTTGCCAAGCTCGTTTCTTCATTTGTTAAATGAATAATAATAGTACCTTCCTCACTATGTTGCTGACAGAATTAAATGAGACAATCCCTATAAAATATGAATCATAGTCCTTGACACTTAGTAAGTGCTAGATGTAGTAATTAGTTACTATAATAGGGTTTTTTGGGTAAGATTTAATGATGCCAAAAGAGTGACATCCTGGAGTTTTTACGTGTTAATTTTATGGGTGGGATTTCTGTTAAATTTTATAACCATTTACACCCACTATTTTATGTGATATTTTGATCATAAAATAGTAGGTTCTTTTCATAGTAATGTAGAGTGGAATTGGCTAACTTCTGAGTGTTCCACTACTTATAATTTCATAGTAACAAAGTTGGTTCAAACTGGAACAAGATCCCTTACGTGGCTTTCTTTTATTACATGATGCAAGATGCTTGTATCACAAAATGAATTCAGAATGCCTTTCTCTAAATCTTTAGGAGTCAAATCAGAGTTAACTACCAGGTAGAGAAAAGTCTTGAAATTAAAACTGATATGCAATATCCAGGGGATAATTCTAAAATAAACTTCGGTAAATGATGAGGTATCCTGTACACTATTTTACTACCTATGCCTATTCCCAAATTTCACTTAGGAAACATTATAAATTTATAGCGTGACCACAATGTGTCCTAAACACTGAAGGCAAACCATATTGTGGGGATTTTGTTTTAACCACGGAGAAGTTGTAACAAGCCCAAAACCACAGAACCAAGTAAGTAGTAGATCCAGGAATAGAATTGAGAAGGCTCTGATTCCTCCTCACATACAGAGACCACAAGGTTCTGATCTGCTCTTTCTGAACATAATGACAGATCATCTAATGCTGCTAGACCACCAGTATGTGGCACATCAGGAGCAAACCATATGAGAGCACTCTATAAAGGCATACTGTCTTTCCTTCCTAAAGGCTTGCCTAGAAACCGGAGAAATGGAGAGGAGCCATTACAAGTAGATAATTATTGACTGATATTTGTGTTTAGGGTAGTTAGTTACTACCATGACATTTGCTTTTTTGCTAAGCTTATAAAAACAGTAATATAATAATTTACAATCATAGAAATGCTTTTACCAATTCTTACTAACATTTTTTTATTATTAATAAAGCTAGCTGAGAAGTTTCCTTGGAAGATGAAGAATGGCTTCATATATATAAAGAGTAGAAAAACTTTATGTTCCTTTCAAAAATTGACTCCCCATCCCCTATTTTACTTTTAAATTGTTGCTTCTTTTTGTCTTTAGTTCATTTGCAGAACACTGAAATGGTTGTTTTGAAGATTTTGTTCTGCAGTATTATTGCTGTTTGGGAAATGAATATGCCAACCTCCTCACTCTGTGTCATGCTGAAGTAGCCTTATCCATCGTCGCTATTTTATATGGATAAAATTGCTTGTATTTTTCTAGATTTTATCATTTTATTATATCACATTTTTTTTTTACTGGAATTATTTTGTTTCTTTCTTACTGAGATTATTTTCTTTATTTCTGAAATACACCTTTTAGAAGTTCCTTTAGTAAAGGTCTTTTTGGTTTTTATATATCTAAAGATGTCTTTATTTTAACCTTACTCTTGAAGAATAGCTTTGCTGGATATACTATCTAAGATGACAGTTATTTTCTCTTAAGCCTTTGAGGATATTATTTTACTGTGTCTTCTATTGTTGCTATTAAATAGTGAAAAATATCCAGCGATTATAGAATACTTATGTTCCAGTCATTGCATTGAGCACTTACGTTTATCACTTCATTTCATCCTGATAACAACCCTATGACAACAGGTCATTACTACTGTCATTTTTCTGATGGGAAAACAGAGGCACAGAGGAATTAAGGATATGGACCATGTAACGAGGACAAGATTTCATCCGAGGAGCTCTGAACCAGGAGCCTGTGCTCTTAAACTACTATGACGGTTAAACAAATACTTAGAAAGAAGAATAAAGCATGACTAACAGTACTAAATATTAAAATATTAAATTAGAAATTTCTAGTTTGGTAATCTAAATTACCGTATTAGAAAACTATGGTAATTAAAACAGGGAGGTTTGTTTTTTCAGGAGAGACAGATTAATAGACTACTACTGGTCATTACTATTAGGCTGTCATTACCAGCAGTACCAACGTGGGATACCCTCACACCTGTTTCCTCGTCCATGGGATAAAGATAATAATAGTACTTACTTCATAGAGTGGTTGTGAAGAATAAGAGTGTGTGTATACTGTATCTTATGACTTATAAAGTGGAAAAATATTTGTCATCAACAGTAGAATAAAACAGAAAAGCACATAACAGGCCCTACTACACATCAGAATGTAATATATAATTGCAAGTGATTAGGGGAAGGACAGACTGTTAAACTAATGGTGCAGGCATAGCTGGGTGATTATATAGAAAACAAATTTTCCTCTATCTTTTTTTTAATCCATGGCTTAACAGTAGAAGTAATACCAGATTTAGAGGTATTATTTTCTAAACCCATGATACTATTAGAAGAAATTTTTGATTAATATTTAAATAAATGTATGTGAAGAAGGCTATTATAAGCATATTATCAAAAGCAGAAACTAAATAAAAAGATTGAAAGATCTGACTCCATAAGAATTTAAAATTCCTTTGGTGAAAACAAATAGGAACACTGTCTAAATGATTAATGGCACAATATTCTAGATTGGGAAAACCATTTTCAATATATGTAACAGAAGGGACTGTCTTGATATATAAAGACCTCTTTCGAAATAATAAAGAGAACAAATGTAACAATAGAAAAATGAACCAATGAACATACAATCTTCCAGAGTTACAAATGACCAATAAACACAGAAAAAGATACTAAACTATACTAGTAATTTAAAAAAACAATAAAAGTTCAATACCGGTTTTTACCTGTGAATTTTATGGTGATTTAAAAAGGCCATCAAGGATAAATATATAATAATATGTATATAAATAAACACAATGAAAGAAATATAACAGACTTACAAAGTTTTTTGTTGCATCTGAAAAACGAGAGACCTCAGCTATATTATGATATCAGGGGGTGGTGGTTTGAGACTGTCCTTGAATTACTGGCATAATGATGATAAGAAGTGGGAAATGAGGGCAGGGTTTAGTACCTTCTCTTCTGAGAGGTTTAGCATCAGATGGAAGAAAGATAAGTAGCATAGCTTCGGTCTTGTCATGGTGAAGGCAGGTGGAGTCAGGGAGTCCTGAGAATCCTTGAGGACAGGAAGGGACCAGTGGAGAAGGAGAAGTTCAAGCTGTTAGTGTGGAAAGGTAAAGTTGATTCAGTAAGGTCCATAAAGGGATGAGAAACAAGGAAACAAGAAAAGCTCTCACAAGTAGAGGAAAAAAGAGCAATAAAAGTACAAAATTTCTTTAATATCCAGGAGAGCTGAGGTTAAGGTTGTTCTCTCTAGCAGTGATCTCAGTGAGGTGGTGACTGGAAAGAGATTGAATGTTTGGGGAATAAGGAAAGTACAATAAGGTTTGTACAAGCTGCTGCAATGGTCTGAATATTTGTGTCCCTCCAAAGTTCATACGTTAAAACTTAATCTCCAATGCGATAGTATTAAGAGGTGGGGCCATTTGGGAAGTGATTAAGTCATGAGGGCTCTTCCCTCATGAATAGGAGTAATGCCATTATAAAAGAGGCTGAAAGGAGCATGCTTGCCCCTTCCACCATGGAAAGATACAGCAAGAAGATACTGTCTATGAGGAGAGGCCCTCACCAGACACTTTATGTCTACCAGCACCTTGATCTTGGACTTCCAGCTTCCAGAACTGGGTGCAATACATTTTTATTGTTTATAAATTACCCAGTCTAAGTTACTTTGTTACAACAGCTGTTTTCGGGATCATGCTGTGGATTAGTAAGAGATGAAAACAAATATTGCAGGACTTGTTGGAGATCCTGGCTAAGATTCTGCAGCGTGGATTTATGTGCCACCTTAGTGGAGTGAGGGAGAATAAGGGTACAGGGAGTCTAGGGAGATAACCAGTGCACTGTTGAATTAACTGCCTTTGGCATACACAGGTGAAGCAAGAACAAGTGAATTAGGGGGACGAGAAGGGCCAGAATGAAGACGTGAACTTGTATCTTTCTCTATGCTCTTACATAAACCACCATACTATAGCCAAATGGGGCTTTTTGTCGTTTTTTAAACAATTTTTTTCTTTTCTGTCTTTCCCCTGTTATTTTGCTTCTGCTTTCCCTCAGAGTGTAAAACCCCACATCTCTATTTTTGAAATCATAACTATCTATTAAAATTCAGTTCATGTGTTGCTTGGTCTATGACCCTATCTAGAAGTGATATCTGTCCTCCGAACAAACACCCATAATTCTTTGTTTATACATACTACTTTTATGTTACTTTTCATGTACTTTTCACTTATTTCAAAAGATTTTTGTTTCCACTAAGTTTGAAATTCATTGAGGATAAGACCACGTTTTGGTCATTTTTATATTATTTCACAGGGGCAACCCAGTGCCTTTTCTGTAGTAAGCATGCAGTAAGTATTTACTGAATAGATACTGTATTACATATTTATACTAAACAGCAAGATAGAACCTTTAAAAGAAAATAATGTTTAACTTTTTCTTTGTGCTAACTTAAAAAGTTTATTTTTAAATGTTATTTCATTAACCTTTCTAATGTGAAAGTTTTTGTCCCATAGGTATGGCATGAATTGCCTTATTCAGTTTGAAGATTTTGCCAATGTGAATGCATTTCGTCTCCTGCACAAATATCGGAACAAGTATTGCACATTCAATGATGATATTCAAGGTAATAAAAAATTTCACTGCGTACAGATCAAGAACAACATGTCTGAAATTAGTTCATAGTTTTATAATGATTCAAGATCAATAAATATATACTAATTACCTATTAAATGCCAGGAATTATGCTTGATGATTTCACACATTATTTGTCATTTAATTTCATATATTTGAGAAAAGTACTCTGTGACTCTAGAATGTCCCATATTATCTATGTGCTAGAGAATGAGCTCCAGGAAATCTGATAAAAATCTCCTCTTGGATATCTCAAAGTTATCTCTTATTCAACCTACCCAAAATCAAACTCTTACTTCCCCACCAAACCTGACCACCTTCCAGTGTTCTCCTTTTCAGCGAATTCCTGATAGCTCCCTCTCCTTCAGCTTTCCTATGAAATGCTGTCTATCACTAAATCCTCCTGATTTCCTATCATAAAAATCTGTGTTTTCTGTAGATTTCTCTCCATTACCCTAGGGTAACTTACCATCATCTAAGATCTGAGTGCTGAGGATTTAATGGTGAACAAGACAGAGTTTTCTTTTTGCTATAGCAATCTGGTCTTATCTTTTCCTTAAAATATTTTAATGGTTTTTCATTACATTTAGGATAAAGATGAAACTCCTAAATATGGCCCAAAATGCATGGTCTGACCCCTGCCTCTTTCTCCAGCCCTGTTACTTTTGCCATTTTAGCCATACATTCTTTCTCAGGTCCTGAAATGAGACGGGCTTCTTCCTGTTGTAGCGTCTATCTAAATGTTGATCTTTCTTCCTTGAATACTATTCCGTCCCTTCTTCAAATCTCATCTCCATCATGACATTCCTCAGGAAAACATTTTGAGTCCCATGTTTCAGTTAAATCCACCTCATATCTCATAGGACTGTTCACTTTTCTCTTGTGGTGTTTATCACAATAGCAGTTTTATAAATTTATGCAAGTTTTTAAAATTAATACCTCCCTCTCCACTAAATCTTAAGCTCTGGAAGGGCAAGGAACATGGCTGTTTTGCCCATCACTGTATCATTAACTTGTCATTAGCATGGTACATAACCCATGTAAGGTACTTAATCTTAGTGGAATGAATGAATATAGTATATTTAAAGCTGGAGTTTGCCTCTGGGCCAAATCCAGCCCACTGCCTGTTTTTGTAAAGTTTTATTGGAACACAGTCATGCCCATGTCTTGTTTATGGCTGGTTTCATGCTACAACAACAGAATTAAGTCTGGGACAGACACTATACAATGCACAATCTCTAACATATTTACTTTATGGCCCTTTACAAAAAGAGTTTGCGAACCTTTGGCCTAAAGGATTAATTTTGAAGAAGGTGGTGAGAGTTGAACTAAGGAGTTAGGTTGGCTAAGTAGGTTTGCATTTTGGAAAGATTACTCCCATTGCCTTCAGAGTAGAGACCAAGATTGAATGGAAGCAAATTTGAAGGCTGTTGCTGAAATCCAGGTACATGATGATGGTGCCATGTTCTAGGAAAGTGCCAGTGAAGACAGAGAAGTAGACAGATGATTGGTTATTGATGGTGAGGAAAGAGCCAAGGACGGAGCTCAGGTTTCTGCCACGAGGAACTGGAAGAATGGCAGGCCAGTAACTGAAAAAGAGGAAATAAAAGACATTCTTACGTGTAGAGGTTAAGAGCATGGACTCATGAGTCAGAATGATTTGCTTTGCTTCTTACTAGCTGTGGACTTTGATCAATTTACTTAACCTGTCTGAGTTTTCATTTTGTCACTTATGGCAAGAAGTTATATAAAAGCTTCTATTTCTTTCTTTGAAACAATAGATCAGACCAGGTGTAGGGGCTCATGTCTGTAATCCTAGCACTTTGGGAGGCCAAGATCAGAGGATCACTTGGGGTCAGGAGCTCAAGAACAGCCTGGGCAACAAACATAGTGAGACCCCGTGTCCGTTAAAAAATAAATAAAGGAATGAATATATTAGCTGGGTGTGGTGGCGCACGCCTGTAGTTTGAGATACTCGGGAGGCTGAGAGGTAGGAAGATTGCTTGAGTCCAGGAGTTCAAGGTTACAGTTGTCCTATGATTGTGCCATTGCACTCCAGCCTCGGTGACAAGTAAGAGACCCTGTCTCTGAAAAAAAAAAAAAAACACCCCAAATATCAGAAATTTGAGCAGAGTAAAAAATATGTCTAATAACTTAATTTTTCTTTGAAACTATAGGATTGGAAGTTTGAGGAAAATAAAAAAGATCTGAAAGAACCTCTGTAGAGAACTACAAAGAAAACTGAAACACAAAAGAATTCAATGTATCATGACACAAACTGAGCAGCTTGAGTGCAGCGGTTTAGGAATAGGCAGGACCAAGATGGGCAGTTGGATTTACCTATGTTAGATAGTTTACTATAATTGCGCAAAGATAGGGCACTGGGATAAGAGCTAAGGTTGAAGCGATGACTGTGACATGCAGCTGGATAGGAAAGGTAAAGATACAAGGACTGTTTGGTAGGCAGAAGGGCCTAGACATAAAAGACCTGTAAAGATAGACCTTGGGTGAGGTATTCTAATGTAGTACTTCCAAGAAGGATTAGGCCTGAGTGATGGCAAACCCCATGATGAAAAGGAAGGTAGCCAAAGTGGAATAAAGATGAATGTCATTGGAAATGAGGTGATCAAAGAAAAGTTTGAGTGTAAAATGGGGATGGTAGTGTTTCTCTCATGGACTCTATGTTAAGGACAAAATAATTATTTGTGAAAATACCCTATCAACTGAAATGTACTTTATAAATATTTTTTAAATTCACTATGCTTATGTTCTTTAGGATGACAACTATTTAAATTTAATGCATTTAAAAATCATGAGTCTCTTTATACCTTTTGAGGTACACAAAAGTAATCAGTCAAATCTTTCTTTTCCCCAATTCTTTGTGATGTCAATTACATTGTTCTTTAGTTCTCATTTTCATGACAAAGATGCTTAAGTTGTTTAAACTTTATTTTAGTATTTTTTTGTGTTAAATTTCTTTTTGAGTATTTATTCATGAGAAGTAAATATTCGGAGGGTTTCAGAAAGGGAATAACCTGGAAATTTCCAGGAGTTAAGAATTGTAAATGTGAGCTGTAGAAAGACAGACAGACCGATTTTAATGTGAAGGAGGTCTAACTTAAAGATACCATGTGTGATGGTAGTGCCTCCCATGCTACAAACACAGGCATTGCAGACCAGCGTCTTTAAGTCACTTAGCATTTCATTTTACGGTAGTCTCAAAGAGCCACCAGTAAGCTATTGAAAAAATCTATACCATCCTTTTTAGTATTCTATATCTTTTGATTTTGTGGGTCTCACGGAGATGTTCATATATGGGTTAAAGACCAGTATTCTGTAATTTTGAATCATTATGTGGAATCAATAAGAATCAGAGTTCAGTTTAAGAAAAAGAATGCTAAATCTAAATTATTAAACAAAATAAACAGTGAGGAATTAGGGTCGGAATTTCTATCAACCAAGGCCAGGAATTTAGAGGTCAGGGCCTGAGGTACATCAGAATTAAAGTCTGCAGCACAGGAAATCTGAGGCAAGAGCCAAGCCAAGGTCAAAAGCAGTGCATGCAGAAGAGCCGTGGGGATCCACTGCAGAATATTCCCCCAGCAGGTCACTGCCATGGAGGCATTAAATAACCAGGTTTTTTTCACCCCATCTAATCTGGCCTGAAATATAAACTGCATGCATATAGTCTGCTTATTTCCACATAGGAATTTTAGAGTATTGCTGCCTTAGGAAACAAAAAGAGAAGTTTGAGGAAAATGTGTCTAATCTCTGACTAGGGAAAACCTTTGACAAGTTACTGGGGCTCTGACTGGAAAGGACCAAACCATTTTGTACACTTCTCCATGTTGCGTCCTTATGACATATTTTCTCCATATGTTTCTTTTTTACCTTTTAACTTTGTGTTTTTACTATCATGCCCACAGATGTAATACTTTCCCCACTGTGGGCACAGAAATTACATTCTAGTGCCATTGAAAATAATTATGTAACCATTATAACCTTACCACGTAAATAAATGTGTTTACACTGGACCTTAGGGTGGACATTTTTTCTTTTTTTTTTTAACAGATGTGTTAGTTAACGATGTTATTTTATGAAAAGTATTTGATTAAAGAAAAATATGCTTAAAATTCTACTGTATTAGTGATCTAACATAATCTTAAGTGATACAAATTTTGGTTCAAATTTATTTTAGACATAAATGCATTCTCATTGTAAATTATTTTTAACTGGAAAAAATGTACAAATTAAATCTAGTAAAGAAATTAGACGTTTAATTATATAATCTGAAGACCACTGGAATTCAACAATTTCAAATTGAAAGAATAGGTATCAACCTCTCGTCTTTTAAAATAATCTACAAAAAGAGATTTTTCTTTTCTTGAATGGCTATTCTGTAATATGATACTATAAATATTGTGCATAGAAATTGTAGCCATAGTAAACTAGTTTGACTTGTTAGGATTTTTTAAAAATGCAATTAATACATTAGGTTACATTTTGTAAATGTATAATCCTATACTGAATGCTTTGATAGTTGAAAAGATTAAAATCAGACACAGTAGAACAGACTTTTACAAAAGAATGAATACCATGGCCAGTAAATATGTTTTTAAAGTCTAACCTTACCATTAAGTTTTAAAAAGTTATTTAAACAGCAAATGAGAAACTGATTTTCTCTATCAAGCTGGCAAAGATTTTTGTTATAATCCCACTGTTAATGATGCTTTTAGAAAATGATCACTCTCATACAATGATTGTGGAAGTATAAATTGGTACACCTCTTGGGAAGCCAATTTGTATCAAAAAGCTTTTGAAACATGCAGATCTTCAAGCCAATACAGTAATTCTATTTTTAGAAATTTATCCTGAGGAAATAAATGCATGTAAAGTAAATGTAAAAGGATATTCATTGCAATGCAGTTTTTAATAGCAAAAAAATCAGAAGCCCTCTAAATAGCCAAAAATAGAGGTTTAGTTAAATGAATTGTCATATATCTATAGTATGGAATATTGCAACTATATAAAATAATATTTTAAAATATATTATTGACATGATAAGATAGTTATAATATTTTTAAGAGATAAAAATTATGTTAAAATCGTAACTATGGAATGAGATAATTTTTATAAGTTAAAATTTTTTTTTTTTTTTTTGAGACAGAGTCTCACTCTGTTGCCCTGGCTACAGTGAGTGCCGTCGCGTCAGCCTAGCTCACAGCAACGTCAAACTCCTGGGCTCAAGCGATCCTACTGCCTCAGCCTCCCAAGTAGCTGGGACTACAGGCACGTGCCACCATGCCCGGCTAATTTTTTCTATATATTTTCAGTTGTCCAACTAATTTCTTTCTATTTTTATTAGAGACG
>CAUYSK010120916.1:0-27134 GCA_963575035.1 Avahi laniger | reverse complement strand
TTAGATTTCTTTTAGATATTTGAAAACAGTGGAAAAGTTCCTTTAGGCCACTTTGGCCCCGAAAACGTAAAATACAATTTATAACTGTATTTCAGATTTCATGGTAAGACCAAACTTCATTGTATGCATGTATGTATGTATTTATTTATTTATTTTGAGGCAGAATCTCGCTCTGTTTCCCTGGGTAGAGTTGCCGTGGTGTCATTGTAGCTCACAGCAACCTCAAACTCCTGGGCTCAAGCGATCCTCCTGCCTTAGCCTCCTGGGTAGCTGGGACTATAGGCACATACCACCACGCATGGCTGATTTTTCTATTTTTAGTAGAGACAGGGTCTTGCTCTTGCTCAGGCTGGTCTCGAACTCCTGAGTTCAAGGGATCCTCCACCTTGGCCTCCCAGAGTGCTAGGATTACAGGCGTGAGCCACTGTGCCTGGCCTGACCTCTACTTTTATGGAGATCCTTGGTTCACTCTTCTTTCCTTGCCTCCATTTGGGGGAAAATTTTTTAAATTTTCTTTAATCCTAAATCAAAGGGTTTAATATACATATATATTGTTTAAGGTCTGCTTTCTTGACCAAATTATTTAAATGAAATTTAAAAATAATAAGAAAAACGAAAGTGAGCATTTATGGAATGCTCATTATGTGCCCAGGCACTGTTTAAGTGCTTTACACATATTAACTCACTCTTCACAGCTCTACAGTAAAGGTACTATTTTCATTCTCATTGGCAGTTGAGGAAGGTATGGCACAGAGAGTCTGAATAACTTGTTTCAGATCACAGAACTAGTAAAAGTCAGAGCCAAGATTTGAACCCAGGCAATCTGGCCTTAGATTTCTTTAACCACGCCTCCATTTATCACCTATAATACACAGGTACTCAGTATTGAATCACTTCCAGAGAGCAATACCTAGCAAAATCCATAGTTAGCAAATAGTAATAATAAATATATCCTATACATATAGCTACTGTGTAGCACTTTATATATGTATATATACTATCTATACACAGTATTATATGGTAACTATTGCACAAATGCATATACACTTGTATACTATTACTCCATTATTCAGTGGCAGAGAAGATAGATTTGTATTTAGATCCCAGTTCAGCTTCTGACCCTGGATGTGTGAAGAGCATAGAAAATTTAAATCTGTGCATTAGTAATTTGTTTCCATATAATTCCTGAGACCAATAGCCATTCTGTCTATTGAACTGTAATTCTGGGGCCAGGAGTATGAGAGCGTCCAGAGCTTTAGAATTATATCTTTAAGATGATGAGGACATCAGTCTCATTACCACTTAGTAAAATCAATATGTTAGGTGTTTTCCTGGTGAGAAGCCAGTTAACTATCATATCCACCAAATTTGGGGCCATAGTTTTTACTATTTTTTTTTTGAGACAGAGTCTCACTCTTGCCCTGGCTAGAGTGAGTGCCGTGGCGTCAGCCTAGCTCACAACAACCTCAAACTCCTGGGCTCAAAGCGATCCTCCTGCCTCAGCCTCCCGAGTAGCTGGGACTACAGGCATGCGCCACCATGCCCGGCTAATTTTTTCTCTATATTTTTAGTTGTTTGGCTAATTTCTTTCTATTTTTTTAAGTAGAGACGGGGTCTCGCTCTTGCTCAGGCTGGTCTCGAACTCCTGGGCTCAAATGATCCTCCTGCCTTGGCCTCCCAGAGTGCTAGGATTACAGGCATGAGCCACCACGCCCGGCCAACAACATCTCTTTAGAATTTGTTTGTTTTTAACCTGGCTCAACAATAACAGACCCCTCTTTAGAATTATAGCAGAGAGTAGATATAGAAAGAATAGTCATACTTGGCTAATTCTGCTATTAACAAATATTCTCAATTGATATTCTCAAGGTAAAAGTAAAATTTAACTCCAATGATTTTGCAATTTGTTAGTCACACTGCTTAAAAAAAAAAATTAAGTGGGAGGAAATCACAAGGTACCAAAATGTGGACCAACTCTACGTTTTTCTTTCTTTTTTATTATTATTGTCAATTTACCGCCTCCCAAAATCAACTCTGTTTTTCATTCTGTGTCTGTCTTCATTTAGCACTAACCAAAATATGAGTTTTAAAAAATTAAAGTGAATTATTCTATATCTTTATTCAAGTGCTCAATTTACAATACTCTTTATTTTCTTGTTTTCAACCTTAAAATATTTGAAGTATTCTTTAAACACTTTTTCGCCCATGGGAGGAACAGACTCTTTTGAGAATCCTGTCTTACTACACAGAAATCAAGATGGTTTCCAACTTCCCGTTTAGCTTGTTAGCGAATTTTCACTGTAGTCCATGAAATTAAACTAGGTAACACAGAGATTTGATTTCTCAGGCAGCAGAAATCTGCTATATTGTGAATTCACATTTTTTACTCCTTTGTGAAATGTCTTAGACGCAGGCCTAGCAGCTCTGTGACATCGCAGCTGCACTGTGACATCATAAACGCCATCCTAAGGGAACCTGGCTACGGATTGGAGCTAGTCTACTAGGTGCTAATCAAACGCTGTGTCACAACATTGTGAGGTTTTCCCAGTTACAGGTGTCACTATAGGATTTTTTTTGAATTGCAAAGCCAAGCGAGGCTGTCAGTTGCATCATCTTAACTCACTTCTTCAGGTTAACTACTGTCTGTAGTGGCGTTTTCAGTGGATGTGGTGGCATCAGCATAATCTATGTTTCAGGCACCCTATAGAAGAGGATTATTCTTCAGGGGATCTGGAAAAAAAGGTAAATGACGTCTACTGGGAGTTCATCCTCCTCCCTTTCAAAGCCTCATAAAATACATCCATTTTATGTTTTTAATTTGCTTTTTGCGCAGTTGCCTGCTCCATTATTGGAATGTGATGAATGTATTTGTAGATCTTCCTCTGACTTTCTTCCTCTCTTCATTTAGGCTTTTTGCACAAATGTTCCCTCCTCGGAGAAGCTGTCCGCAACAACAAAAATAGCCTCCGTCCGCACTCCTCCCTTGTCACTCTCGAGTCCCTCGTCCTGCTTCATTTTTCGTCTAAGAATTGAGCATCCCCTAAAATTATGTATTTGTTTCTTCTTCCAGTCTCTGTTTCCTTCTGATCTGGGAGGGCAGGGACTGTTCTTGTTCACCACTGTATTCCCACCGTCCAGTCTGGTCCACGGCAGGCTCCTGGTAAATATTTGTTCAGCGAATGAAAGGATGAGTTAATTCATAAACATGACATTCATATTTTAGTTCACGTGAACTTTCTTTCATCTCCCTGTAAATGTAGTGTCTTTTAGGAAAGACTTTTTAGCTAATTCCTTTCTATTTCCAGAGCTTTTTTCAGAACCTTACTTGTTCTTTTATTGCAAATGAAGTATAACTGTAATACTCTTTATAGATTCCTCCTTGTTAGTGTTACTTGGATCTTTATTTCCTGTCTGGGTTCTAACCCAATAATCAGTCCCATAATTCTCCTTGCCTGTTACATTTCCTCCTGGTTGCCATGACTTCAAACCTAGCCTGCCTGAAACTGAACCCATCACCTTACGAAAAACATCAAGATGCTTCTTTATTGGCCCATTTTGGGGGACACTGTGCATGCAGTTGAATCATTGTCATTGTTCCTTCTGTGCCATCTGTTTACCATACTCTGCGGGCAGCCGTGTATTCCATTGTACCCATGCGATCAGTATGATAATACAACAATAATGCTAAGATGTCAAGGGTAGGGAGCCGTATGAATCTTTTTAAATGAATAATAATGGCAAAGTTTAATTGTTAACTCTACCAGTGTAGTCATAGGCTTAATGCCAGTCGCTTATCAGTTTTGGCAAAAGCAGAGCGAGTACAGAATGATGGTTCCCCGGATCTAAGAGTTTTTCTTTAAAAGGATACATCTGAATTCTAACTCTAGGCTCTGTCATTTGAGCAGGTTCTAAGGTTTTACTTTAGCGGTTTAGTGAAAGAGTTGTCTCCTGAGCTTGTGCACTGCCCAGAGTTTGGATGTACGAAGTTTCCTTGTCGTTTTAGAGTTCGTGGAAGTCACCTCCAGCATCGTAGAACTACGCTTTGTGTTAGCAGGTACAGCTCCCTTTCCGCAGCAGTTTCCTTTAAGCAACTTAAAGCATGATTTGTACCTATGAACCTTTCTCGAATTGTTTTTCAGTTCTTCAAAACAATCTGAAATTTTTGAAGCCAGGGCATTTCCCCGCAGAAGGTGAATGCGGGCTCTACCGGCCGTCTCGATCCCCAGGTCTAGTTTGTGAGAATGCTTGTAGTACTCTTGAGTTTGCCCCCTACGGTTTCAAGTTCATTGTCTTCAGAATCTTACTCTATTTTTTTTTTTTTAAGTAAAAACATTGAGAGCCACTGGGTATCTGAGAAGGTATCTCTGAGGGCTCCTTAATTATAAAAAGTAAAGTCTTTTGGGCCAGGCGCAGTAGCTCATGCCTGTAATCCTAGCACTCTGGGAGGCTGAGGCGGGAGGATAATAAGAGGTCAGGAGTTCGAGACCAGCCTGAGCAAGAGCGAGACTCCCGTCTCTACTAAAAATAGAAAGAAATTAGCTGGACAACTAAAAAATATATAGAAAAAATTAGCCGGACATGGTTGCGCATGCCTGTAGTCCCAGCTACTCGGGAGGCTAAGGCAGGAGGATTGCTTGAGCCCAGGAGTTTGAGGTTGCTGTGAGCTAGGCTGACGCCATGGCACTCTAGCCTGGGCAACAGAGTGAGACCCTGTCTCAAAAAAAAAAAAAGTAAAGTCTTTTGATCTGAGAAAATGTCATATCTTAAAATTTTCCACCACCAAGCCATACGACTGCATTTTTAAAAGAGGAGAGGAGAGGAAATCAGGTATCTCCACCCTTCTTGCCCGTGCACACGCGACTGGGTAGAGGACAGCGCAGCGGGACGCTGCATCCTCTGCCAAGCGAGGGCACGAGTCTCGTCGTGAGTTTGTATCTCACTTTCCCGAACTGATGTGATGGAAGCCGGGCAATCAGGTTTTGTCTTTGTGTTAAAAATTTTCGGCCTTTTTTGCTTTTGTTTTATTTAGGTCATAAAGTCTCATTTCTATTTTGCCTGACATAGGAACGCTCCGTCAGGGCTACTGGATGTGGTTACTTGGCTGCGCCACTGTGTTGGAGCTGAAGTCTCAGCCTGTCTGAGCGCTCTGCTCTCTACGCTGACAGCCGGGGCGTAGGGGCTGCGTTAGAACTCAGCAGCTGTTGTCCACGTGTGGGATGCAGAACCCTGAGGGAGACCCTGAGGACCCTTTCAGGAGGTTTTCTAGGACAAAACTGTTTTTACAGTAATGCTAAGATGTTACTTTCCTTTTTCTCTGTGTTGACATTTGCACTGATTGTGCAAAAACAATGGTGGGGGGTGAATAAGCTGTCGGGGGCTTATCTGGAATCAAATCAGTGGCACTATACTGTCCTAGTCATATTCTTTAGTGCCATTCACTTGCAGTTAACAAAAAAAAAAAGATCAATTTCTCTTAAGAATAACCTTGATGAAGCAGTAAAAATTAAATTATCAATTGCATTAAATCTCAACCCTGAGTACGTGTCTGAATATTCTGTGTCATGAAGTGGGACGTTCAGAGAAAGCATTTCCACGCTGTGCTGAAGAACCATGGTGTTCTTGAGGAAAAGCACTTGTGTTATTGTTTGAGTGGAAGACAAACCAGCTCGGTGTTTTTCCACAGGACATCGTTTTTCTCAAAAGAATGACTAATCGCCAAACTATGGCTATTCAAACTTGACATTTTCTCAAAAACAAATGAAGTGAGCCTGTGACTTCAACGAAAGCAACTGACAGTGTTTACTGTCAATGATATAATTCAAGCTTGTAAGCCCGAAATTTGAATTTTGGAAAACCTGCATCGGCCATTGTGAGCTTGACAATACTTACAGAGTTTTCTGATGAGGTTGGTGGTGATTTACTGAATGTCATAGTGTGTCATGAAATGTGTCAGTATTTGGAAGATCTACTTAACTCAGAGAGCCAATATTTTCCGAATGACTACTGCATGATATTACAAAGTTTTGCACGGGTAAAAGATCCATCCATGGTACAAAACAGATAAGTGGATTTTAATGGAAGTGATATGATTTCAGATTCCACATCGAAACTTACCTTTCTGAAACATCCACTTGGCTGAAGGTGGTGGCTTATGCCTGTAATCCCAGTACTTTGGGAGGCCAAGATGAGAGGATCACCTGAGGCCAGGAGTTCAAGACCAGCCTGGGCAACATAGTGGGACCCTGCCTCTACAAAAAATAAAAAAATTAGCCGGCATCGTGGGGCAAGCCTGTAGTCCTGTCTTCTTGGGAGGCTGAGGCAGGGAGATTGCTTGACCCCAGGAGTTCAAGATTACAGTGAGGTATGACTGTACTCCAGCCTGGCAACAGAATGAGACCCAGTCTCTAAAAACAGAACAAAACAACAATAACAGCAACAAAAAAGGAAAATAACCTTGTCAGGTATGCGTGGCGGTTCGTGCCTATAGTCCTAGCACTTTGGGAAGCCGAAGTAAGAGGATTGCTTGAGGCCAGGAGTTTGAGATCAGCCTGGGTAACATAGTGAGACCCTGTCTCTACAAAAAAATTAAAAAATTGTCTAGGTGTGGTGGCACATGTCTGTAGTCCCAGATGTTTGGGAGGCTGAGTGAAGAGGATCACTTGAGCCCAGGACTTTGAGGTTGCAGTGAGCTATGATCATGCGGCTGCACTCTAGCCCAGGCGACAGAGAAAGACCCTGTCTCAAAAAAAAAAGAAAGAAAGAAAAATTGAAAAAAAGAAACCGTTTGTTGAGTTTTGGTGTAGTATCAAAGAATAATATTCATGTTTTTCTGAAGAAGCTATTATAATACTCCTCTCTTTTGTAATCACATATCTGTAATTTTCTTAATATATCAACTAAAACAACAGATTGCATCAGATTCAATACAAAAGTAGACATGAGAATCTAGCTGTCTTCAGTGAAACCAGACATTAAAAGAATTTGTAAAAATGTAAAACAATGCCACTCTTCTAATTAAATATTTTTTGTTTTGCAAAATAATTATTTTTCATAAAATATTATTTATGTTAGCACGTAATGGATTCATTCTTGTTATTTTTAAATGAGTTAGTATTTTAAAAATTTCTCAGGTTTAATTTCTAACATGGTAAATATCAACGGATCATAGCCAGTGGTGTGCTGAAGCTGGCTTGTACTGACATGTGAGAGCCGACTGTGTACATATTTTTCCAACTTTGTGTCCAGTGTCGTCCATTGGTAGCTTGACATCAGCCATAAGAGGTATAGTCACACCACAAATATCAGCAAAAGCTACAAATCAGGGTTGCCCCCTCCCAAGATCTGGTTGTTAAATGTTTATCAGTACTTTACTGAATATAAATCACATAAACAAAAGCTCTTTGGAGTCATCGATAATTTTTAAGAGAATAAAGGTGTCCTGAGATGAAAAAGTTTGAGAATTAGTTGTGTGGAGAAAGGGGTGTCTTTGGTAATTAGTCAACACAGAGGTGGGTGCCTTTTTGTAATTTGTACAAAGTTGTCTTTTGTGCTAGGAACATTTGGAGAATAAATCCAATGCTTTTTTTTTTTTGAGACGTAGTCTCACTCTGTCACCTGGGCTAGAGTGCCGTGGCGTCAGCCTAGCTCACAGCAACCTCAAACTCCTGAGCTCAAGCCATCCTCCTGCCTCAGCCTCCCGAGTAGCTGGGACTATAGGTACACGCCATGATGCCTGGCTAATTTTTCTATTTTTAGTAGAGACGGAGTCTTGCTCTTGCTCAGGCTGGTCTCAGACTCCTGAGTTCAAGTGATCCTCCCACCTCGGCCTCCAATCCAGTGCTTTTTAACTTGTAGCTGTTAAATCTACTGGTTCCATATGAGGTGACTTTTTCTTTTCCCCGAAACTCTTAAGGTAGACAGTAATACTCTAGGGGTAGGCGGGCTGAATGTGCCCCTTGGGCTGCATATTGTTTCCTCTGCCCTGGTTTCTTGCTTTCTGTCCAGGTGTTATCCAGGTTCAGATCAAGGCCTGGCCCAAGCTCTGACTTTTGCACAAAGCCTTCACTTACCATGCAGGCCCGTTCTGATGTTTCTGTTCTGTACTCCTGTGACATTCGTGGCTATAACATGGAGCAATTAGTTCTATACGGTTTGGTGTGCTATTATTTTTTAGGTGTGAGTTTTATTAATTCTACTTTCTACCCGGGTGCACCTAGGACAATGCTCAACACATAGGTTATCTTGCACAGGAAAAGATTTTTAACGTTTGGACTGCCAGAGAAGTTTGCTTTCTAAGGGAAGGACAATGTAAATGAATCTTCTAGTTATTTGTTATAAACCCAGTTTTTTTTGTTGTTGTTTGTTTATTTTTTGTTTTGAGACAGAGTCTCACTCTCTTGCCTGGGCTAGAGTGCCATGGCGTCAGCCTAGCTCACGGCAACCTCAAACTCCTGGGCTCAAGCGATCCTCCTGCCTCAGCCTCCTGGGTAACTGGGACTACAGGCATGCGCTACCGTGCCTGGCTAATTTTTTCTATTTTTTTAGTTGTTTGGGTAATTTCTTTCTATTTATAGTAGAGACGGGGTCTCGCTCTTGCTCAGGCTGGTATTGAACTCCTGACCTCAAGCGATCCTCCCACCTCTGCCTCCCAGAGTGCTAAGATTACAGGCATGAGTCACCGCGCCTGGCCTAAACCCAGTTTTGAATCATTCTTTTAAAGTATTAGTATAAGTAGATTGAAAATCATTGGTGTTCCTTAAAGTGAGGTCACACACAGAGACTTCCTTCAAAAAGGTTTTAGACCCTGTGGTTCTGCTACCATTCATAACAGAAACTGGTGGCTTATTTCATTTCCGAGGTCTTAGTTTTGAGTGAGTCATAATGAATGGCGAATCTTAGTAAAATGCGGCAAAGTTGCTAAAATTATACTAACTTATAGGACAGAGTTGTTTGCTAATGAGGAAATTTAGCAGGTTTTGAGTGCAGGGGAGTAGAGGCATTATTTTTTACTCTCTGTCGAAAGTACTCAAAGTTGGTAGGAGATGGCTCTTCTCCTCCTCTCTACCCAAGCTAAGTGACAGACAGTTGTTTCTCTGGATGCTGCTTCTAGTGGAGACGAAACGTCTCAGGAGGCCTCACCGTCTCCAAGGCATAAGCTCTCTCTGGGTCAGAGACACTAAGGGCTTG
The DNA here is from genome assembly GCA_963575035.1 of Avahi laniger. Classification (NCBI taxonomy): domain Eukaryota; kingdom Metazoa; phylum Chordata; class Mammalia; order Primates; family Indriidae; genus Avahi; species Avahi laniger. Next base: position 17,948 of record CAUYSK010120916.1, on the reverse strand, counting down.
AAGCATCCTGGAATTTCTTCAGCTTGTGATTATGAGGGCATAAAAGTAGCTGCCATTTTTATCAGCACAGAAAAAAGCATCCGCTTACCTCTAGAGCAATACTAGAGTACATACGTCAAACGTTTCATTTATTAAAAAGTAATTTACCCTATTTAAGTTCTACCTCCGCTTTCTCTTAAGAAGTTCGAGAGGGTAGTTTACACTCTGGCCTAGAAAAGACTTCACTGTTAGGAGTCGTGAGGTCGTAGTGAGGTAGTTTAACCGCTTTGGAACTTTGTGCTTAGAACGTTCTCAGCCAACGAAGCATGGGCATGGGAGTGAGGAGCATGTGTTCTTTAATACCTATCACATCAGAGAATGACTGTTCCAGGACAGTGACCACCCCCTAATGGTAAGTACCCCGGCTTGTTTGTCATTTCTCAGAAGCAGGAAAAAGAAAAGAGAACTAGGCCAGTCATCAAAGTGGTATTTCTGAAGAATAAACAAAAACAACCAAAAAAAAAAGGTCCAGCTTTAATCCTCAATGCTGATCATTTTTGCAGGTTTCTGTAGCTGGATCAGGCACCGGACGAGGCTCCCCAGCTGTAACTCTAGTGCAGTTACCTTCGGGCCAAACTGTACATGTCCAGGGAGTAATTCAGACACCACAGCCGTCGGTCATTCAGTCACCACAAATACAAACCGTTCAGGTTAGCTTCCTCCCTGGGTGATTTGTCCTTGACTTTCCCGAGCCCCCCCTTTTTTTTTTTTTACTTTTATTAATTCATTTTTTATCATTTTTCTTTATGTAGCTTTTATGCTCAAATCTTTTTATTAGATATTTGGAAGAATTTCTTTTTTGTGTATAAAGTGCATTGTGCCCTGCTCGGCACATAAGATTTGACCTGAGTTGCAATTTTGTTATCAGCTCTTCTTTTGCTGAATGAGCGATTGTCACATGAGCAGTTCCTGTCTTCTTCAAGTTGTTGTTCTTTGCTCAAAATCAGATTTATTTAGCCAAGCTCTCCAATGGTGCTTAAAAATATTTTAAGGGTTCTTTGGAGAAGATGTCTGATAAACTCAGTAATATAAAGATTTTAGTACCGATGCTGTTTTCATGAATACTCACATGAGTAGGTAGATAGAAAAACAAGTTATTTTAAATTCAATGTATATAATCTTTAGAAAGTAATATGACATTCTTGTCACTTTGGTGTTATGTTTATATGTCACGTATCTCAGACGACACCTCGGCTTTTGTGGATAGGATTATTATTGTGGTTGTGACCCAGAGATGTATTTTATTAGTCATTATTATCAAGATTGGTCATCAACCTTTGACATATCTTGAAATTAAAACATTTTTTTCATCAATAGATGTAAATTATTAAGTAGGCATTTTTTAAAGCATACTTTTCTTACTTTTCTTTCTGAATTTATTTCTGTTCCTTTTTTAGGTCATTTTATCATTATCTTTTAAATGATGTAATTATTTGAACCTAATTGGTAACCCAAAAAAAATCTGTGCGGACAATGGAGGTACACCTGCTCAGTCTTGCCCTTTTCCTGAGTGTTTGAGTACAGTCGATCACAGCATAAGGATGAGGGCAGCAACAAGATGTTCGAAGTGAGCAGTCCGCATATATTAAAAGCTTCGTTATCTTTGCAGCATGGGTATCTTTTCCTGTGTTGCTCAAAAGTGTAAGAATAATTCTCATCCTTGTCTTTTTTCTTTTCTTTTTTGGTGATGACCCTTGATTCCAAGAGTTTCTAACTCTTTCTGACACTAATTATAAAACAAGAAAGTCTTTCCACTCACTTTCTTGTATTATGACTTTTACTGGGATGCAGATAGCTCTACTTAGGTTCCCCCCCCCCCTTTTTTTTTGTCTTACAGATGTTTTCCAGATCTACTGGTATTGCAAGAAAGTATTATATTTGGTAGCCTTTTTTTATTTTTGGATTTTGTTAAATGAACGGTTCAGTTGTCTTTGTAAAGATAGTGCTGATGGATCTTGTCTTAGAATTCCTGCCTGTTGGACCATGAACAAGTCACTTAATCTCTCTGTATGAACTTCAGTGTTCACCTTTCTAAAATGGGTAAAATCATAGCCCACCTCACATAAGAATGTTGCTGTGATTATATGACAGATGTGTGAAAGTCCAATGGAAAGTGATAAATAGTTGGTGGTGATATGTGATTCTCTGGTGCAACAACACTTTTTCCAGTAAGTTCTTTTCACTGGGTGTGTGCTCAGGTGTGGGGTGTCCATGACCAGAGAAGCATAGCCTTGTGTCGGTGAATTGATATACACATCCATGCACTTTGAGAAGTATATATTCTTGCTTGCATTGTTGATATTTTAATAAGCTCTTTTGATTTTGCCAAATCAATTTCCCATGTAACTATAATGTGAAGTAAAGTGAGCTTTGTACACTCAGCTACGCTAGACCCTCAAAGTTAAATAACTGAATATACTGACAGCAGTCATGTTGTTGAAGAGCTTATTTTAGTTTTCTGGACTTTCTTTAATAATCAAATTATTGTATTATTACCTGACTTGAAAATGAAATCATGCTTAAAACTCTGATCTCTCTTTTAAGGAGAAATTCCTTATCTGGACCTTCAAGATCTACCGCCATCAAGCCCTAACCTACTCCTTACCATATAAACCCTGACTTTCGCCAGGCTGGTTTACTGACTTGTTTATCTATTTCTTCCTTCTTTGGGCCCATCTGATGGCTGACGGTGAACACCGAGCTCCAGTCAGCTGTGATAGCTGCGAGGAGAGGGGTGGGAACGAGGTGTTCTCTGTCACTCGCTCGCTGTCTCCCTGCTGGATCTGCAGGGCACTGCCAGGTTTAGGACCTTAGGTCCTGTGCATTTTACGTTTCATCCTTTCCTGTGAAGCCTCGTGTGACATTCCCGCTACTCTTGCCATTGCATTTCGGTAGCATCTTCTCTTCACATACGTGTTTTCCAGCCTAGATGTTTGCGTCTCTGCCTCCTCTCCCGAGCCAGGCGGTGAGCTGCTCACTGTGTCACCAACAGCACCTGGCTCAGTGCTGCACGCTCGCACCCTTAACCGCCATTTTTTGAATGAGGGAGAAGATCCTATGTTTTATGATGCATTTTAGAAAATCTTGTATTATAGGTAGCAACAATTGCAGAGACAGATGAGTCTGCAGAATCAGAAGGTGTAATCGATTCTCGTAAACGTAGAGAAATCCTTTCACGAAGACCCTCTTATAGGTAAGTTAATTAAGTTTCCTACCGTAATGGCCCTTTTTTTTCCCAAAAGGTAGAATAATTAGGCATCAAACTGATGCTTCCTTTAAAGCTCTTCTATTTTCAGTCTCATCCGTATGTCTTTGTTACTTACACTGTTAAATTACATTTTAGAAAAATACTGAATGAAATTTCCTCTGATGTGCCTGGTGTTCCCAAGATTGAAGAAGAAAAGTCAGAGGAAGAAGGAACCCCACCTAACATCGCTACCATGGCAGTACCGACTAGCATATATCAGACTAGCACGGGGCAATACAGTATGTATGCTGCAATTCGATACGATACGGCGCTAGCTTTAAGTCTTCTCTAGTTACGTTGAAGCAACTCGGGTTTGGGCATTGAATTGTTCCACTTGCAGAGGCATCGTTAATACCTAAACTGCGTGTCATAGAATGAAAAGTGCGTGTGAAAGAAGTGAGAGATCTGTACTGATCAGCTGTCATACGCTTTTGAAAAGTAAAAATTTTTATTGCTGAACAGAGAAAAAAACTTTGGGGTAAACATTTTAAAAAGGTTTTTCTTATTTATATGTTTATATTAATCTCTAGTAAACATTTAAAACTCTGTTTTTGTCGCCTTTATGATGCATGCAAACATAAGATATAATGTCTGTATTTCATTCTTGTTGGCTTTTGTCGCCAACGATTACATAGTATACTTACTAATCTAAAAGAGGTCCATGTGTTTTCTAAACTATGTTTTAAACGTAATTCTGTTTTCACTCATTACTCTCTACTGTGTTAATTTGTGCTGCAGTTTTTCCTGAAAGAGAATGGAAAAATAATTTAATTTTTAAAACTACAGCAGTTGAATAGATTTTATTTGAAATTTATACACTGAAAGCTCTAAATAAACAGATACATTCACATTTAGTCTTGTGCATTTTAATGAAATGTTAATTCTGTGCTTTTTGCTCTAATTAAAGCACTAATTTTTTCCCAAATCAAGAACGTTTGATAGCTTTACATAAAAATAGTAAAAAAAACCCAAAACGAATAAACAAAAAAAACCACCAAGAGCTAGAAAGAAAAAAAGATGGGGGGAAGAATAAGGGAAAAAAACTACTTTAAGGTATTGAAATATTTTCTTTTCTTTTTCTTTTTACCAAAAGCATAGGTCAGTCCAAAGGGATATTGGAATACTTATGATATTAAATACTGTTTGTCCAAATAAGATGTTAAGATTTTAGATACATTCTGTTTTTCCTTTAAAAAGTAGCAATACCTAGAAAAATATCCCAATACCTGGCTATTAAAACAAGCTATAATCTTAATATTTGGGAAGACTTTATCTAGTCATTAGTTTTTTTGGAGTTTTTTTTAGAGATTTTCCCATTGTAGTGGTAGATTTGCAGTATTACACTATCAAACGCATTCTCCTTTGGTCATTTGGGTAGCCCCCGACCGTGATGCCTGGCAGAACGGGGGTGTAGTTTATTCACAGCCTCTACAGTTCACTGGCATGTCCAAAGTCGGTGTTAGGAAAAGAAAACTCCCCGCTGTCTGTGAGAAATAGACCTTGAAGTTTACAAGGTCTTGTCGTTTCTCTTTTATTCCCTCTCTTGTTTATATGCTTTTTCGTCTGGCCCGCTGGGGATGTATGGTGGGTTCTAGAACTGTAAGTCCAGGTTTGCCAGCAGGTGTGCCTCTGTGGGGCAGCAGGCAGGTCACGGGAGTGTCCGGCTCCTTGTGCCCTCGGTCCACAGAGGGGCTGGGGGCCTCCCGGCTGGTCAGCTCTGGCCCTGAGCAGCCTCATCCACTTATCCAGTGGGCTTTCCACCTGTTGTTGCTTTCTGTTTGTGCCATTGCCAGGGAAAAGGTTGGCAATGACGAATGAAATAATTCCTTAAAGTTTTGGGGACCATCTAAGAGGCTGTCATCTTAACCTTTCTCTCGCATATCCTAATGCCGCGTAGGAATTCTGAAGAAGCAGTGATGCTTTTACAAGGGCAGTGGATGCTGTGTGTTGATTTGCTTAGATTATGGCTGAAAATTTGAAGTTGTGAAAACATAAGGGGCTGAGAGAACGTGGAAGCTGTAGACAGAGTGGAGAAGGAACTCTGCGTCTGCCGTTTGCTGACTCGATGATCAGAGCAGGAAGCTTTATTGAATTCGCATGCCGGGTTTTAGTCTTTGAAGTGGGACTAATACTAAATTGCCAAACTCTGGGGTTAGTGTGAAGGCAAAGGAGATACAGGTAAAAGTTGGGGGAAAGGCATGCTACTACTGACACGAAAGAGAAACGTGAGAGCGTCGGACAGAGTCTCATTCGTGTTCATTCAACTTTTCCCTCCAGCCAGCTGCAAAGCCTTCATTCCTGGTGCCTTTGGGGTCTGCTGGCAGCAGGGGCTGGACGTTGAAGCTCACTCTGTGTGTGTGGGGACGGGAGGAGTAGAGTCAGGAGTTTTGACTGAGAACTAGAAAACTGCATGTTTTAGACATTAATCTCTTGGCCATAAGAGGTCATAAGGTGTCATGGACTGTTTCTTACTTAGGTTTTATAATTTGGGTCTGTACAGTATGATCCTGGAAATTATTTTAAGGAGAAATTGCAGTTGTTCTCTGTGTGCATCTGCAGGTAAAAATAGCCATTTATTGGTTGACACAAAGTGGTATTGCCTTTGTTAAAAATGCGTTTTTGGGCGGGCAAGGTAGCTCAAGCCTGTAATCCTAGCACTTTGGAAGGCTTAGGCCGGAGGATCACTTAAGGTCAGGAGTTCGAGACCAGACTGAGCAAGAGCGAGACCCCTGTCTCTACAAAAAATAGAAAAATTAGCTGGGTGTGGTGGTGCGTGCCTGTAGTCCTAGCAACTCGGGAGGCTGAGACAAGAGGATTGCTTGAGACCAGGAGTTTGAGGTTGCAGTGAGCTACGATGACGACACTGCACTTTAGCCCAAGTGACAGAACGGAACCCTGTCTTAAAAAAAAAGAAGTGCATTTTTGGAACATTTAATGACACTTGCTTATGTATATAAATCATTTGAGAAGTGAATACTAACATTTAAACCTTTTAGAAGACATTTACTTTAACTGGAGGGTAAATATATATTTATACAAACACAAGATCCATTTTTACTAATCATATTTCTTATGAGGGGTAACTTAACAGATATTAATGCTTTAATGTTATGTTTAAATATCTAGAAATAGAAATGATTACTGGTATCCTTTGGTTTTTAGAATAGAGGAGTTTATTTTACTAGAATTTCTGGAGATTTTTCTGTGTATTTTTTTGAGACCCTTTCATAACCTTTTATTATGAAAATTTTTGTAGCTTTAATTCTTTCTTCAACTTTTATCCATGGATGACTTTCCTCCAAACTTTGGTTTTATTTTTTTTCAAAGATTATTATTTTATTTATTTTTCATTTGGTGTAATGAGTTAGCCGGTGTGAAAAACAAAAAGAACCAAATGTGTGTCAAAGTTGAAGAAATGAAATAAAGTATACTTAGGTTTTCCTATATACAAGCAGTTACTTTTTATTTTTATTTTTATTTTTTGAGACAGAGTCTTGCTCTGTCACCCAGGCTAGAGTGCCATGGAGTCAGCCTAGCTCACAGCAACCTCAAACTCCTGGGCTCAAGGGATCCTCCTGCCTCAGCCTCCTGAGTAGCTGTGACTACAGGCTTGTGCCACCATGCCCGGCTAATTTTTTCTATTTTTAGGAGAAACAGGTCTTGCTCATGCTCAGGCTGTTGCTGAACTCCTGAGCTGAAGTGATCGTCCTGCCTCGGCCTCCCCGAGTACTAGGATTACAGGCATGAGCCAACTGTGCCTGGCCAAACAGTTACATTTTTAATAGTTGAACCGTATTTGACATAGTTGGCCTTAGTATTTCAAGTTACTTTTTATCACAAAAACTATAAAGTGAAAGTTAGAATGGGCTACTCCCTGGGGGGTAGGAAAAATAACTTAGAATAGGCAGGAATTCATTATTACAATACCAAGTGAATGAGCTATACCTGCAAAACCCTCACTGGAAGTACAGATCTTAGTGATAGATATGCTTTATAATAGTTAAGTGATTCTGGTCAAAGAAAATCTATTTTGTCTCAGGAGCACATATTTGAAAGATGGCAGTTGAGATAGTCTTAGAGTTACCAAAGAATGTTACTTGCTGCATAAGACATTTAGGATATGCATTAAATGAGGGAATTTGTAAAAGCTACTAAAGAAAAAATGTTTGAAGTTTCTTAACTCATTAAATTTTCTCTTAAGACAAAGGGTTTTTTTAAATCTCCCATTCTACTATACCCAACCTCTTCCCTTACCAATTAATTGGTATATCAATACCAATTGCACTATCACCCAAGACTTCAAATATTTTTTTTTTTCCGAATGTCTCTTTCTCAGCTTGCTCCTACTTTATTTTATTAGGAACCTTATTAGAATGAGTCTCTATTAACTCATCTTTACTGGATTCTTATACTCTGAAGGTAAGTGTGTCAATACAAAATTCACCACTGTGAAAAGATAAATGTGAACTTTGTGGATCGTTTAAAGAATTCAGAATTCTCAGGAGACTCATATGAATAAACACCAGTTCCATTTCTTCATAAAGGGAATTGGCACATGAGAGGCTCACACATTCTAGAGTAAATGCAGTTGCATTTTTTATTCTTACCAGTGACTTTATTTACATTTCCCCAAGGTAACAGCTACAAAATTATTTAAGGTACTACTTAATGTAAATCTGGCTTTTTAACCTTGGCATTGCTTATTCTCATTATAGCATGACTTAGTCTTCCTTCTGCTGTATGCACCTCTTGGTTTTTAAGGCACAGATACTCATAGGTTCTCTTTTGTGGTCACTTTTTGAATTTAAACCTGAGAATTCGTTGGAACGAAGGCCTGTCTGCTGTTCCTTTTAAAGTTAATGCAGTGAGATTTCATTTATGAGTATTCTGATTGCAATTTGGAATTAAGGTCCTTTTTAATGTAATTAATTAAATATTTATGTTTATATGTTTTAACTGGCTCATATGTACAAGTTTAGCATTAAAAATATACAGCGTCAATAGGCGTGGTGGTGCACACCTGTGGTCCCAGCTACTCAGGAGGCTGGGGTAAAAGAATCGGGTGAGCCCAGGAGTTTGAGACCAGCCTGGGCAATATAGCAAGACGCTGTCCCATAGGTAGGTAGACACATAGATGAATAGAATCAAATGGAAAGAGTGCTCAGACAAACTTTATAAATTCTACTTCCTCATTTGGTTCAATTTCCTTTTTTTTGTTTTCTTTTTTGGAAACAGAGTCTCACCAGTCGCCTCGGGTGGAGTGCAGTGGCGTCATCATAGCCTATTGCAACCTCAAACTCCTGGGCTCAGGGGTCCTCCTGCCTCAGCCTCCTGAGTGGCTGGCTCTACAGGCGTAGGCCATGACGCCTGGCTAGTTTTTCTGTTTTGAGTAGAGACGGGGGTCTCGCTCTTGCCCAGGCTGGTCTCGAACTCCTAAGCTCAAGCAATTCTCCCGCCTAGGGCTCCCAGAGTGCTAGGATTACAGGCGTGAGGCACGGGCCCAGCCTCTACTTCCTCATTTGGTCACGAACTCTTTTGTTAGGTTTGCACCCTTTTAAAATTCATATTTCTTGTCTTCTTTGTTGCTTATATAGGAATTTAAAATATTACTTTTTTAGTTAAATTTTCTTTTACCAAAATTCTGAGTTTTTAGTCCATAAATAATATCCCCCTTACTTTAATGATATTGAAGCTCTTGGAGAGAAGTGCCCAGTGACAATAAGTAATAGAAGTAGCAGATTTCTAAGCACAGTTTTGTGTGCCAGGAATCTTTTTAGAATTTATTGCCTGGACTAGTTGATACGATACCATCCTGGTTACCATGTTAATATGGTAAGTTGGGTGCTGGGGAAACCATACTTGGGTTAATGTTGATTTGAAACTAATATTATGAGTATATAAGAATGTATATAAAAATGTTTCTATAACTATCTAAAATGAACTTAGTAAAAATATACTTAGTAAACTAATGAATTACACTCCATCTCGACAAAATCTTTCTTAATTTAAGATCATTGTGTCCAACATTCAACCCAGTAGGTGTTGAGTGACCTACTGAATTATGGGATATAGCCCACCTGAGACTTTAGCAAAAAAAAAAAAAATTATTTACGTAGCTCCTAGAGCAACTGGGACAACAGAGCCTAACCTCCACCCACGACTGCAAGCAGATAGCATACCAGCAGGCTTGAATCGATCAGTAATGGAAACTGAAGTAGAATTTAATTGATCTAGCTCTTCAATTTTAATTCCTTTAGATTATTTTATGAAACTATTTTATTTTTTTATTTTGTGTAATGTTTTTAAGAATGACTTGTATGTGGAAATAAGTATACATATTGTCTAAAATTAAAAGGCACTTTTCTTCTGCCTGAGTACTGATTAATATTCATAGACCAGTATGGACTCTTCATCGCTGTCAGCGAAAATGTACGCAGTCAGGGGGGTCAACCTTTATGCCTCGGTTGCATGTGTCAGTCTAGGGAAGGATGAACAATGCCTGTGTTCCCAGGGTTAAAATTAGTGGGAAATGAAAAGGTATTTTATTTTGATTTGTTACTAATGGCCTTGCTATGGGCCAGTCATTTTATTTGAAAACGATCAGCCAGATATGATCTCTGGGATTTGTTTTGAAATATTCCATTTAAAAAAGGGGGCGGGGAAGTAGGCAGGGGAAATGGATGACAAAGAAATTCTCTCTACTTTTATGTTTGTTGGAAATTTTTCATAATAAGTTTTTATGAAAATATAACTAGTTTATGTGAAACTATAATTAGCTAAAACAGAGCATGTGTCTAAATTCATTCAATTAATCTTACCTTATTTTTTCTTACTGTTTAATTTATCTTGATTTATGTTGATTGAAAACACATGTTATGCTATCCTTAACTATTTTGAAACCCAGTAAGTTTCTTCCTCAAATCTTTGAATACACACGGGCAAATACAAAACCTATTTCCAGGATCCTGAAGCATTGGGAAATCTTGTTTAATGTCAAATAAGAGATAACATTTTGGATGGAAAAGTCCTCTTGTCATTTGACAACACCAAAATCAAAAACACTTTGGTATAAAAAATGAAAGCTAGGCTAAAGTGTCAGACTGGTTGGAAGAAAAGATTTCTCCCTAGCGCCAACTGTGTGTGTGTGTATGTGTGTGTGTGTGTGTGTGTGTGTGTGTGTGTGTGTGTGTTTATTTAGCTTTTGTTTTCCACATCTAATTACTTAATGACTTCACCAGAAACTAAAATGACGAGAGAAACAGATTCTTGGTATGCCAGCTGTTCACAGTGTGAAAGCAACAAAGTTTTGGTTGGAACTATGGGGAAGCATTACTGAAAAAGAAAAAAAAACGGTAAAACAGAAAAAAGGAAATAAGAAAAGCAAAAAGAAAGTAAGAAGAGAAAAAAGAAAGATCTTTGTCATTTACCTATTTAGTGGTTCTTACCTTGGAGGCAACTACACTCACCTGAGATCAGCTAGTCCAAAAGCTTGATAATTGTATTGGTGTTGGAAAATTAAGTTCTATGAGTGGGATTTGAAAACATAACCTCATTTAACTCTTCTAGACTCACAAGTGGCTTAAGTCGTTTATAATGTTCTGCCATGAGGAAATATAATAGCCATTTATTCATTTATTTATTGAGTGGCTGCTTTGCACTAGGCTTTGTGCTTCTAACACATTGTGGTTATTTATACTACCTGTGGCTGTTCTTTCTAAAGCACTGTTTCTGTGACATCAAACTCATTATCAACTGAAAATATACATTTAAATATATGACAACATAAACAATTCACTTATGTCCAGCCATGAAGAGCCAAGAAAGCAGTGTCTCTTGTCTTTTTCATACTTCTCCCTTAAGAAGTTAGATCTCCATGCCTGTAGTCCCAACTACTCTACAGGCTGAGGCAGAAGGATTGCTTGGGCCCAGGAGTTTGAGGTTGCTGTGAGCTAGGATGACGCCACGGCACTCACTCCAGCCCGGGCAACACAGTGAAACTCTGTCTCAAAAAAAAAAAAAAAAGATCTTTCCCAAACCCTTTCATTGTGAGGGCTGAATCCTGAGACCCATGAATCTTGGAAGAGTTGTGGTTTAAAAATGTCCAGTTTTTAAAATGTGTATGGAATATAATGCTCTAGATGAGCCAGATAAAGTGATATCACATCAGGGTTTCTCAACCTCAGCGCTGTTGACTTTCTGTAACTGATTCTTAGGTTTATGTCCGTCCCACTCCAAGAGTGGCTTGTCAGTGAACTAAAACACAGAGACTGCGTCTGTGTTGAAATCTTTTTAAAAATGTTAATCCATCTTTCCGTGTTAGGCAGTAGAACCTTAAATGAACTGTAGATTTGTTGTTATTCTTTCCGTAGTTCTGACAGGTTTGTCCTACCAGTTTATCACCTAAGTGGTCTTTTGCTTAGATGCCATTAAAAACGTTTGGGAATGACCTGAAAATACTCAGAGTATATTTTAAACACTACTGTGACGTTCTTGTAAGACATTAACATTGATTTATAGGTGTTGTGTTATTCTGATGATGTGGTTTTTAAATCTTCATTATAAAGTCTAGTTAACTAGTTCATAGGTGATTTTTTTTTTAGAAAAAAGCATTGGTTCCACTTAATGTCTACTGTTTAAACTTTATATCGAAGTACACGGAACTCTCAGATATTTTAAACAGTACTTACTTGTCTATTAGAGTGAAATTTTAAAACAAAGCATTTGACCAATTATTCTTTTGAAACTTTAAGCTAACTTTTAAATATAAGTGGCAAGTCTCGGTATGTAGAGGACGTCTACCTCATATTTAGAGGAAGCTACCATTAGCTGTAGTTATTCAAGACACTTGGTAGAGGTGCATATTGTAGCACAGTCTTTGCAATAGAGTTACCTTTCCAGCTTAACATTTTATGTTTCAGGATATATATTCTCCTGATGTAGTCAAAAGGGTAAAGGTTATAATTTTGTAGACTTGAGCTTTAAGACCAAAATATGATATATATATTTCTTTAAAAGCTACTTTCTTTTGCTAACTTAGGAAAGCAGTTAGCTGAAATAAAGGTAGAAGTTCACTGTAACTGCGATACTCGATGGCAGTTTCACTGCCCATCTCTCAAATGTTAGAAGAATGCAGTTTGTAACTAGAAACGTCTGAGAGAGTGGAGGGGACCAGGAGGCTGGACTTCTCCGTGTCTCTTCCTCCTAAATAATTTAGTCGGATGGTGCTAAGGAGGAGACAGACTCCATGGGCTCTGTGAATTCCAGATAATTCTGAATATAGAATATTTTCAAGTGTTTACAGATTTTTTTAGAGTATTGTCTCCTGTTCCTCCATCCATTCAGCCTAGAAAATAAAGGTAACTTGAGAATGAGAAGCCGTGGTAATAAACAGACCTAGAGTATATTCTTCCAATATGGGGTTATTAAAAGCTAAATCTTGAAATTCTCTAATATTTCTTTTCTTTTTCTGTTAAGTTGCTATAGCCCAAGGTGGAACAATCCAGATTTCTAACCCAGGATCTGATGGTGTTCAGGGACTACAGGCATTAACAATGACAAATTCAGGAGCTCCTCCACCAGGTGCTACAATTGTACAGTACGCAGCACAGTCAGCCGATGGCACACAGCAGTTCTTTGTCCCAGGCAGCCAGGTTGTTGTTCAAGGTATATTTTCTTCATCTAATATGTTTAGAATACCTATTATCACACCATTTAGTGGTGATTTTATAGTTTTCTGAAATATACAGAAGATAGATTTGGGCGGTGGGGGGTGGGAGGCTCTTAAAAAGGCTTTAAAGAAGAAATATTTTGGTACATTCAACAGCAAGTTGAATTCTATGACGTTCACTTTTCAGCAGGTTTGACTGGCTCTAAAGAAAGGCGAAATTCAGAGTAGCATGATAGAAAAACAGAATTGCGAACATGAACGAATTTTTTAATTAATAGGCCTTCATTTAGGGGGTTACAAATGCTGTAATATTTTTCTATTACCAAATCTATGAGGATTTAAGTATTCAGTTCATGATGCCCTGAATTTCGGTTTTCCCCCAGCTATCACAATCAAATCTAACTTCTAAGCAATTTATTTCAAAACAAATGCTGATTTGGGGTTTTTTTTTTTCCTTCTTCTTATTTTTCAGACTGTTTTTAGTATTTGTGAATTCCGAGATATCCATTCTAGCTGTTACAGAAGCTGAATAAAACAGTTGAGATATAGCTTTAAGCTTTTAGGGTTACCTAAGATTTTAACTGAATTTGGTTATACATTATTTTAATTTCAATCAGTTGTACTTATGATAACTATAATAGATCTATTTGATACAATTTTCAAGAATCCTGTGTTTTCATTTAATTCTATTCCTCTTGGTCCATTTGCTGAGAACTCATGATGCAGCACTAATTTTAAGAAAAGTAGTATCAGTTCTTTTAGTTTGAAAGTCTTACAAGTATGGGAGAAAGCAGATAACTGATGAAGCTCTTAATAATTAGCTCATGTATTTTGGGGGTGAATGTGGACTGTAATAAATGTGGGCGAAGAACTGAACTGGCAGCATTTATGGAGTAAAAAATTCATAGTACCTACCTATTGCTTTAGTGTTTTCCTTTAAGTGTAAAATTAGCAACCTGTTACGTTTCCCCCATACTCACAAACCCTGTATGAATAATCTTAAAGAATAGTCATGTCTTTTCATTTTATCTTTGATACATGGAAAAATCTACCGCAAACTTGATATTTTAACAAAGAGTTAGAAAGTTTTATCTTTTACGTAATACACACGTGAGTTTGTGCTTTGGGGGTTTTATTTAAGAACTCTTTCTTCCACAAATCACAAGGATATTTTTCTACATTGTCTTCTCTTAGCTTTACAGTTTTACCTTTCACATTTTGGTACCACCTCTGCATATAGTATTTGGTGGGGATCTATTTTTAATTTTTTCTTCATATATGGAGCATTAATGATTTGCCCTTTCCTCATTAATTTATGGGGCAAGCCTTAATGACACAGTAGATTGTTGTGTATACATGGATCTCTTTTGAAATTCTCCCATCCAAGTACTAACCAGGTCCGACCCTGCTTAGCTTCTGAGATCAGACAAGAATGGGGCGTGGTCAGGGTGGTACAGCCATAGACTGTCTCAGAATTCTTATGCCAGTACCATTCCTCTTTTTCTGTCTGCCAGTATCATACTGGTTTGTTATCTCACAGAACAAGTTCCTTTTCTTTGTCTTTTTTATCTTTTTAGTGCTGATGTAGCTATTTGTGGACCATTATTCTTTCATATGCATTTGAAATAAGTTTGGGTTTCTTATAATAATAATAATAAAAACCAGTTATGAGATTGCATTTAATTTCTAGATTAATTTAGGGAGAACTAAAGTCTTTATAATATTGTTAAATAAATTGACCTATCTCAAACCACAGAATGTCTAATTTATTTAGATATTATTTTACCTTTTAGCAGTTTGGAATTTTTCTCCGTGGAGGTCTTGTATATTTTTGTTCAGTTGGTTCCTAAATGCTTTGTGGCTTTTCTTGCAATTATAAATGCTACCTTATTTTTCTATTACATTTTCTAATTGTTGCTGGTATAGAGAAATTTGTTTAAGTTGATCTTTTACCTGTTAACCTTGCTGAACTGTAATTGCTTCGAACAATATGCTAATTCTTTGTGAATCAGTCTGTGATACTCTGTGAATGTTTATACCATATAAAAATAACGATGTTTTCTTTCTTTCCTTCCCATCTTTTTTCCTCTTGTTTTTCTTTTTCTCCTTTCTTCTTTTTTTCCTAAATAATAGTGGCCAGGAGCTCCAGTTCTGTGTCAAAAATAGCAAGGTCAGTGGGCATTCTTATCTTGCCTTCCTGAACCTAAAGACATGTTCCCTAACCACCTCCCACCTTTCCACACACTGAAAGGTTAGGTCAGTTTCTTTCTGAATTCTCAGTGCTTATCTGGGTTGATCCCTACACTTATTTTACATTGTTGGCTTCTGCTTCCTTCTCTTCCCTGAAACAGCATTCCCCTTGCTCTTTCTTCTCTGCCCCCCCTCTCCTTCGGTCC
Source organism: Avahi laniger (assembly GCA_963575035.1). Taxonomy (NCBI): domain Eukaryota; kingdom Metazoa; phylum Chordata; class Mammalia; order Primates; family Indriidae; genus Avahi; species Avahi laniger. Next base: position 2,599 of record CAUYSK010120916.1, on the reverse strand, counting down.
CCTTTGCTGGGCTAACGTGCCCCCACCCCTCTCCTGAGCCTTCCTGGTGTTTCTCAGGACCACACTGGGCCCTCTGCCCTCTTCCTGTTTGATTGCGCACTCTCCCTGGGCAACCTCATCCCCACTGGTGGTGGCTTCAGTTCTCTGTGACTGTGCCCCTGACTCCACGCCTGACTCCACCTGGCTCCTTAGATGCCCCTCACGTATCTCTGACTCCCTGCGCTCCAAACTTGACTTCCATTGTTCCCACCCCGACTCTCCTTTTGTTTTCCCTGTTTCGGTGACGGACTGCTGCAATCCACCTGAGGCTTTACTCCGGAAACTTGGGCGTCATCCCTTACTCTTCCCACCCTCTCCACCCAAAGTCACTTTGTGCATCCTGCCCCGTAGCTCAGCCACACATTCTTTCACCTCTCCGCACCCACTGGCCCACTGTTGTCGCCCGGGTGCCATCCCTGTGACTCGGGCTACCACTGTGGTCTCTGCCAGGGAGCCGCCCTCGAGCCCGTAGCTGCAGAACAGCTTCCTGGTCTCCCTAAGCACGCCAGACGCAGCAGCTCCCTTCTCGGCTCAGTCTTTTGGGACTTGGTCCCGAGAGTTCAGCTAGACTCTTTGTTCATCCCTCACAATGATTCAGCAACCTACTGATATTTCAGAGGTCTCTGCCTCCAACATTTTCCTTTCTACATGACACTCTTTATTGTTTAGAGTAGTATTTCAGTTTTAGAGTAGTATTTCTATAGAGTAGTATTTCAGTTTTAGAGTAGTATTTCTAAAATTCACATCTCATCATGTGTCTTACTCCCCTCGAGCTGCTGTAACAAAATCCCTTGGATTGGGTGGCTTTGACAACAAACATTTATTTCTTGCAGTTCTGGAGGCTGGGAGGTCCAAGATCAAGGCACCAGCAGATTCAGTGTCTGCTGAGGGCCACTTCCTGGTTCGTAGAGCGCCGTCTTCTCACTGTGTCCTCACCGGCTGGAAGGGGCAAAGGAGCTCTCTGGGGCCTCTTTTATAAGGGCACTAATCCCATTCCTGAGGGCTCCACCCTCATGACCTTAATCACCTACTAAAGGCTCCACCTCCTAGCACTATTGCATTGGGGGTTAGGATTTCAACATAGGAAATTTGGAAAGACACTTGCAGTCCCTAGCATCTGCTCAGAACCTTCCAGTGAATGCCTATTACCTATTAGACAGAGTCCGAAATCCTTCCTGTGGCCCAAATCTCTGCTGGATCTTGGCCTTGCTTCCTTTACTGGCCACATACCTCTCCACTTGTCCCTCTTTTATAATGCAGCTCTGTTTCATTTCCTGTGACAGGGCCCTCACTTCTGTCTAGGGCTTTACACATAGGGTAAGAACACTTGCCCTGATCATATGCATTATTCAGGTTTCATCTTAGATGACGGTTCCTCCAGAAAGCCTTCCCTGATCCTCCAAATCTGGCTTAGACAACCCCCTGGGAGTGCCCACTGCCCCTTCTTAGGCACGTATCACGCTGTCTTGTGGCTCTCTGTCTGCCTAGATGGTAAGTTCCATTTGGATGAGGATCCTTGGTACCTAGCACAGTCCCTGGCATATGATAAATGTTCAGAAAGCATTTATCACATCAAAGTGATGTCTGCTGTTGAAATCCTAGGCCCCTTCCTACGTACTCTGGAGAATTACTAGAAACATGGATACTCCTTGACATTTTGCCTCCTAAGCATCTGAGTGGAAAGTCCTTGCCTTTAGGGGAAGGTGCTTAATTGAATAAGTTAAAAATGTTGTGGAATGGCCTTTCATTGACATAAGGTCAGGTCGAATTCCAATCATACAAGGGAAACAACCTCCCCGTAAAGATAAAAGATCTCAGTGACATGTCACTTATTTTTGTGCAGTGAGTGGAAATGCAAAATAATTTTTTTCCAGGCTTTGGTCTGCTATACTGTTGAACATTCACCAATTTTGTGTCTGACCTTATAATCATTAAATTTTCTGTAGTGATTCAGCTCTTCATGTGCTGAACAATAGTCCAAATAAAATTTGAAATGTTTAAAAAAATTTACAAATAGTAATTTTGATTTATTTATGAATTTTTAAAAATCACAAAACTGGCCGGGTGCAGTGGCTCACGCCTGTAATCCTAGCACTCTGGGAGGCCAAGGCGGGTGGATTGTTTGAGCTCAGGAGTTCGAAACCAGCCTGAGCAAGAGCGAGAGCCTGTCTCTACTAAAAATAGAAAGAAATTAATGGGACAACTAAAAATATATAGAAAAAATTAGCCGGGCATGGTGGCGCATGCCTGTAGTCCCAGCTACTCGGGAGGCTGAGGCAGGAAGATCACTTGAGCTCAGGAGTTTGAGGTTGCTATGAGCTAGGATGACGCCATGGCACTCTAGCCTGGGCAAAACAGTGACACTCTGTCTCAAAAAAAAAAAAAAAAATCACAAACTTTTTTCAAGGGGCTTTTATCTGGTAAAATAATGTATTAGATTGTATCACATGAAACTGCTATTTTTGTGGGCCAAAAAGGTCAAATATCAGCAAGTTGATACGATTCAATCTAGTAGTTACAGGAGAATGCTATACAGTACTTGCTACATTGGCACAGTAAA
>CAUYSK010120915.1:0-30174 GCA_963575035.1 Avahi laniger | reverse complement strand
AATAGAAAGAAATTATCTGGACAACTAAAAGTATATCGAAAAAATTAGCCGGGTGTGATGGCACATGCCTGTAGTCCCAGCTACTTGGGAGGCTGAGGCAGTAGGATCGCCTGAGCCCAGGAGTTTGAGGTTGCTGTGAGCTAGGCTGACACCACAGCACTCACTCTAGCCAGGGCAACAACGTGAGACTCTGTCTCAAAAAAAGAAAAAAGACAGAAACCTCAGATCTATGCTCGGCTCTTTGCTTTCCTTTCCACCCAGATACATCATTAGGTCCTGATAATTTACTTTCTAAATGTGTCTAGAATCAGTGACTGTCCTCATCATCACTGGTACTACTTAAAATCAAGTTCTTATTAGTCGCACCTGGATTATTATGATACACCATTAACTGGCCTCCTTTTTTCTGATCTTAAACATTTCATGTCACTTTTCATACTATAGCATAATATTACTTTCAAATAAATCTTTTGATTGCTTTACTATTACCTATGAATAAAATCTAAACTTTCATTATTTGGTTCCTTTCCAATTCTCCAGACTCATCTGTACCATCTTTACTCCCCAACTTTGATTTTATTCTCCAGCCACACTAAGCTACTTGCAGCTTTTGTACTGGGTGGGGGGGCATGTTTTAACACCCCTGTATCTTTACAAATACCACTCCCTCTGCTTGACTCAGGCTTATGCCTCCTCTATCCTTGACTAGCTACTTTGCAATCTTTAAATACTTCAGCGTCATTGCCACTGAGAAACTCTATCAAATCTCCTCCTTTGGCCTCCTAACATACTGCATTGGCCTGTATCTTAGTTCTTCCATCGATATGGTAGTTGCCTCTTTACTCATCTGCCTAATCATTAGACCCTTTGGGGCATTAACACTGTATCTTATTTGGCTTTATACCTTCAAGTATTAGCAGAGAAGTAAGTATTCAAAAATATTTAGACATGTATTCGCAGACAATGTTTTGTATTTCTGTGGTATCATTTGTAAGATTACCTTTTTCATTTCTGATTAGCTTATTTGGATCTCTTCTCTTTTGTTCTTGGTTAAGGTAGCAAGAGGTCTGTCAATTTTGTTTATCTTTTCAAAGAACCAACTTTTTTTTTCATTAATCCTTTGTATTTTGTTTGTTTGTTTTCTAATTCATTTAGTTTTGTTCTGAACTTTGTCATTTCTTTTCTTCTGCTGGCTTTGGGTTTAGTTTGTTTTTCCTGTTCTCGTTCCTTGAGGTCCCTATGGGGGGCTATTACACCAGCAAGGGAACTGCCAATGCCCAGTTGTGCCCTGGATCCGTGTATGTGGGCTAGAGCTGTTGGTCAGGCAAGGTTCTCCCCCGACATCTAAGACCCACGGAGGCAGTCGCCCCAGGCTTCCCAAGTGGTGCCTGTGGCATCTGGGGCTCCTCTTCTGTTGAGCTCCCATGTCCGGAAGGAGGCGTGCTCAGACCCCAGAAACAGGGCACAACACAGGAGAACTTCTGTTTCCTCCCCAGCCCAGCAGGGATGACATAAAGGCTACTGCTGGAAGGCTGGGTCTTGAGTAGACCTGGCTCCATGTAACAGAGAGAACAGGATGGCATCAATTGCATGAACCTGGGATCTGTAGGTCCCAGATCTCTGCTGCACCCGCTCTCCAGCAGAATGTCTCTGCACAGACTCTCAGCAGCACCACAATCACCCCAGAGGCATGCAGTGGAAGAGGGAGTCCCCTCACAGATTCAGCTGCCTATAACATTTTTTCTCTCCTAAAAAGTGATGCCCCTTTGGGTTGCTCCTGTCCTGCTGTCTTCACCGTTTTCAGGCAGTGTGAATTGTAGTGGGACCCCAGGCGTAATCTCCAAGATGGTGGGTGAAGCTTGTTAGTGAAAATCAGCCACACCCTGTTTGACTGAGTTGGTTGATGCTGTAATGAGCACTAGAGTTGTTCTCCCTGTCAGTGCTTTATGCTTGCAGGAAAAAGTCAACTGCAGAGCTACTCCTTTATGCCTGTAATAAGATCCACATTAACTCTCTGTGCACCTAAACTAGAGAACATAGAGGAAATAGGCAAGTTCCTGGAAACACACAACCTCCCAAGACTCAACCAGGAAGAAAGAGTAGTATAAAACCTCTCAACAACAACAACAACAAAAAGCCCTCGACCAGATGAATTCACAGCAAATTCTACCACATCTACAAAGAATAGCTGGTACTCATAAAACATAAATTATTCCATAAAATTGAGAAAGAGGGAACTCTCCCCACCTCATTCTATGAAACCAGTATCACCTTGATACCAAAGCCAGGAAAGGATACAACCAAAAAAAAACTACGGACCAATATCCCTTATGAATATAGATGCAAAAATCCTCAATGAAATACCAGCAAACTCAGTCCAACAGCATATCAAAATAAATAATCCACCAGGACCAAGTGGACTTCATCCCAGGGATACAAGGATGGTTCAACATACAGAAATCCGTAACTGTGATTTACCACATAAACAGAAGCAAAAACAAAGGTATAAAATTAAAAAAAAAAAAACACTTAGACATTAATTCACGAGTTAAAGAATAAATAAGTAGAGTACTTCGTGTTTACAATTTTTCATTTGTTTAATTGATCAATGCTTAGATGATATAAAATTTGTCTTAACCACTTTTAGTATTCTTTCTCATGAGAACATTTCCATGATGATCAAGTTATGTGAGGTAAATAAAGCAGAAGAAAATAGAGTAGACAGAATTCCCCTAATTTTATGATGTTTCTTAACATATATGTTTATCACCCTGAATTCCTCTGTCCATATCCTGTGGAAGCTAAAGCCTTGTCCAAGATTTCTGTAAATTTCTCACAATCACCTCTAGTTCTACATGCCTCCTTTCCCTGCCCTAAAAAGTTTATGTATTGCATCTCGATCCTAAAAGTTCTCTCTGTCTCTATCAAGATATAAAATATAGACTTTGTCTCAGTTTTCTGAAAAAGTTCAGACTCACAGGTAATTTGTAGATAGAATAGACTTCACTGAGTTATTGTGGGGCAGGGAGCAGGGTAAGAAGGAGGTTTGTAAAATTACATCAGTGCAGATATCATGCCTCATATAACTTCCTTCAGTCACTACTCCACTATAAATATTTATTCTTCAGCTTGTTTTACTTCACTGTGTTACCCCATCTTCATGCCATTTCACTAGCTCATTTCTTCTCTATCACTTCTATTCTGTGAACTACCCAGAAACTTCAAATTCTTTTCTTTGCATTTTGCAGAGTAATTAATGTCTTCCTAATTTTTATCAATAAATTCTTCTCAAAACAAACTTTTGCATATTGAAATCCATTGAGAAACTCTGAAAAAGAATATATTTTCATTGAATAAATTCCATCCTTGCATTAATTATAATAAGTTTCAATATACGAAATAGAAACCACTCAGTATAAAAAAGGCAGAGAGGGATTTAATACAGGTAATTAAATACTTACAAAATCATGGAAAGAGATGGAGAAATGGACCATAGGCCTAGCATTAGTAATGACTGAGAAATCTACAGTCCTACTATACCAGGTAACTACTACCTCTGAGAACACTATCGGAACTATTGAGTTGAAGATCATAGTGCTTAGCTGTAATCTTAGATTATGAAACTACAGTCAGAAGCAGCTGTTGCCTGTGGTATGCTACCATCACAACTGTTTCTTGACAAACATAAATTGTTAATAGATATTGAAACATAAAATCCTACCACTACTCTGCTTCAATTGCCTCTCAGCATACAGAAAGCCTGAGGATAGACATCAGAATTTTTGCTATGATATCATGTTGTCACAGTTTTGTTTATAAAAAGAAAATAGCAATAGTAAAAAGATGGCTCCATTTTATTTCTGCCTTCTGAACTTGCATGAGAATATCTAAGTGGGAGCTCTAATTCATGCCCAGAACTTTGGCCATAAGGGAGTTGTATAAATGCTATAGGTTAAGCTGCCATTTTTTCTACCACTCTATACTCATTGAAACAGTGGTGCATGTGTCAGTGGTGCCATTGTTTATCTTCACCCCTGGCCTATAAAGGACAGATATTAGGATATTATTCAAAAATGCTGGTGCACACCTCATCAGTGTATTTTTCCATGCATAAGCTAAATAAGTGTTCCTTTTACCTTCTCAAGAAATAAATAGTCAGGAGATGTGAGGGTGGTTACATTTTTATCTCCCTAAAACTTTAGACCCCTCCATGCCCAGTAGACCTAGGAATTTTAAGGATCTCAAATTCATTTATTACAGGTTATATTTATGTCCAAATTGCTATTCACAACTAAGCAAAGTTACAACTACTCCAAAATGCTGTAGCCAAATCTTTGAATCCAAATTTTCTGGGTATGGATCATACCATATCTAAATGGGTGAGATCTTCCGGTAATCTCACCCTTACAGATACAATAAATTAAATCCAAATATTAAATTTCTTTCTCCCTAGGGCATCACTTTTAGAATTCGTTCCCACACATGTTCTCTAGCATTCTCCCAATATAATAGTCTAATAATTCTTTGCTTCTTTTAATGTGATAGGATGTTATTTTAGCTAAAAATGTGAAAGAAATAAGGAATAAATGGAAAGGGAAATGGAATTCAGTTCCAAGGTAGTTATGTCAGGTGCAATCCTTATAAGATCTTTAGGCAGGGCAGGCCCAGCTTCAAAGATAGAGGCATGAGCAATGGGGAGTAAGAGGCTGATTTCTGCTGTCAAGACTATCCGTAGGTCTTGAAATATCAGACTATACATATTAATTTGAATTTATCTAATATTCTCATTCATTTTATTTCTCAGGGCTTTAGTCATTCCTATTCAATACATAAGGTTTCAAATAAGAAGACTTAGAAGACTGTAAATTAAACTTAAGTTGTGTCTGATTTCTAGCTACCTCAACTTCTGTGACTACAGACAAAAGAGGTTATGTTAATACAGTAGAGTAGCTCCTTGGCCTTCCATGCATTTCTGGAGGCAAGAATTTAAAGCCTGATCAAGACATTTTCTTTCTTTAGCCTTTCCAATTCAGTCAAAAGTTGCTGGCTCATTCCACAGTACTTGTAGTCATCATTTCTGCTCTAATGATCTACTGCAGCAGCCTCTTGGTTCACCGGTTTATGTCTTTAATAGACACTTCATTCCATGTGACCACTGAGATAATGTAAGAAACTCTTTAGCCATCTCATGCCATGAACTTTCATTATGCCATTTTCCCACAAAAAGTAACTCAACATTGCTGCTAGAAAACATGCCTTGTACCAAACACTGAATCAGTCAGGTTTTAGTAAAGAAAATTGAAACCACTTAAACTATTTTAAAGGAGAAACTAATTTAATGTAGGAGTTATATATATACAAACTTATTAGAAAGGATGGAAGAATGAGTTCTGGTCTGCATTTCACTGTCTACCATAACCTTTTTTAAGGCATATAAGTATTTTAAGAACAGGTTTCCTCCACCTCCAGTTGCATACTTTAACAATTCCAAAATTGTGACACCTTGCTTTCTGAAAGGTTGTTATTAAATTGATGATGTCTTAGAGTTATGGAAATGTAGCATTTATCATCTAGTCATAACTTAATTTCCATTCTGTTCTCAGCAAGACTGTCTTGAGTAGCATTCATCTTGATATCTCCAGTAGCCACTTTGGTTAACTTCTCCATATTAGCCACTGCCCTGATGTTCTTAGTCTTTAAATTACCTCTTTCCTAGGGCTATGTCCTTTTAACCTCTTATCAGACTCCTTTCCACACTTACATGAATGTAGAAATGAATTAAATATTCTTTAAAAATTTACCACATACAAGGAGAGTTTTATTTTTTAGTGAAAGTATGCAGTTAAATTTTAGTCTTGTATTATCAGGTGACCTTTGTTACCTCTAAAATCGCACCCTATTAAAAGTTCACTTTTCTAGGTACACAGAAAGAACTCATGTAAATCTCATTATATTAGGCTTTAGGATCTTTAATTGTATTATGAATTCTGATGTACATGTTACTGCTATTATTTTTAATGATTTTTAATGCCTGTTTCCAAGTGATAAAAGGCAAAGACAATATAGAATAAAGAGCTAAAATCCTATTTATTAAAATGACTCGATAGGTAGAGACAATGAATGAGGAAAGCGCTGGTAGAAAGGAAGGGTTATTAAGAAACACTACTCTAACCATAATATTCCTTATTCGGAAACCGCCCATGGATACCATTATTTTTGGTATTTTGGAAGAAACCTGAACCTGTGGATGGAAGAGCCAAGCTCCAATTTTAAAAGCGACCTGAGGTGGGTCATGAAGTTTCTCCAACCTTCACCCTGCCTTCTGAGGGTTGTAGGGAGATTAAATGTGATAATACATTTCTAGTGGCTGACAACATGGCATCTAAGAAGTTCAAAAATACAGAACACCTGTGTTCTTCTAACCGGTTTATATTATTAATAGTAATACACACCCCAAAAGGTAGAGAAGAGGACAAATAACTATTTCCTGCTGGTATGAGCAAGATACTTAATGTTGATTGAATTCTAAGAGGTGTGTATATTTCTTCAAAAAACCTAATTTCCCTCTGGTGCACTTTTTGTTTGTGCTTTCCCAGCATGAATTAAAATTCTACAAATAATAAAAACAGATAAAAGTATAGAGAGACAATATTGCCTTGAAATTTGCAACTTGACATTGTTCCATTAATGAACAAAGTGAAACTCACAATCCTTCAAAAGACTGATGCAAGAACATCTCCTTTCTTTGCAAATGCATATTATGAAAGAATGATTGGTATTGGTTTCCTACTGTGCAACAAATTTGTTAAGTGGAACAGATTGAAAATATCATGGCATTTCCCACAGACACGGGACATGTAAATCAGCTTGCAAATTGAATGGGATCACAAAGAATCTTTTGAAAATGCCTCTGAGACTGAAGATTGGAGGACAGAAGGTTAAGTGAGGGGTAGGAAGTCAGTGCCAGCTATGACTCAAGTAAATAATACGTAAACCGTGAAAAAGAATCTGTGCCAACAGGTCAGGTACATTTAGTATGCATGAGTTTGTGGTGCCTGCATATTGGATTTGTGGGAGAAGATAACATACTAAATTATTTGATAGTCAATGTTGTTGAATTGGAGAATTATATTAAAAAACATTCATGTAATATACTGCACCAACCAACTAAACCAAGATTCTGACTCAACTAATCATATTCAGTAATTTCACTTGAGAATGCAGAGAGAAGATGGGAATTTACTTTCACCAAGTAAAAGAAACGCTCAGCCACTAGATTTGTCATTCTGATAAACCCAGATGCACAACATGTCACAGTTAGGGTTGCTCCTATAGCAAAGGGACCACGATACTTGACTCTAGCTCCCAAGAGCTGAGGGTCTGCATCCTGATTTGACTCAGAAAAGGAAAGAATAAGAATCTGCCTCTAAAGAGACTGCACCTCTGATATAATGAGAGATAAAAAGAAGAGCCAGAGGGACTGCTTTTACTCAAGGACAGTTGGTAAATGAGTGCATTAAATACACAGAGTCTTTTAATTTAAATGGATCTTGGAAGCCACTGAGTCCAACCTTCTTTAGTGCATGACTCTCTCCAAGAAAATCAGCAGTACACGTTAATTTGATACTGCTTAGTTAACTCTGATAAAAAAACTCACTTATTCATGAGTAGTCCTGTTCAATAATTAGAGCTTTGTAATTATTCAAAATTTCTTCTTTATATATGACCATTCAACCTCAGTATAACTTTTATTCAGTTTTCACATGCAAAAACTCACTCACACACACACACGCTTACACTTGTCTTTTATCTATAGACCTTCAAAAGGTAGTTACGGTATTAAGTTCTTTCTAATTCTCTTATAACCAGGCCAATCACTCTCGGAATTAGTGAAATACTATCTTTTCTTCCAAACAAGGGCAGCAATGGCAGTGTAAAATATGTCCAACAACTGGTGCTTTGCTTTGTTTGCTACATATAATTCCTGCAACTTTATTTTATCATATAATGAAACTGAAGCATGGAGAGGCCAGCAACCTGCCCAAGATTGCACAACTGAATACTGGATGCCAGGATTGAATTCCAGATACTCCATCTATGGGGTCAGTGCTCTTAACTACTTTATTTGGCTGACAAAACTCAAAAGAAAACAATTTATTTTATTATTTTAACACTTTGCATTTTCCAGGTAACTAGCTGAAAATTTAAAAAAAAGAAGAAGAAAAGGAAATGTGAATGGCAAATAAGAGTCCATAATACAGAAATGATTAAGGAAGTATAACTAATATATAAAAATCAATAAACATTACTGCTATTCATCCGTGGATCAACATTTTATTAATGGATTCTGAAAAATGTAGTTGAACTCAGAAAAAAACAGAATAAAATATGTAGAAATATCAATCTAGGCAAAGGATACAGAAGCAATTAAATTTCTACTTTTTAAATAATTTAAAAATTACTCTCTTCAGAATAAATTTAACGTCAAGAAACGGGACATACAAACATCAAAATATTCAGCTCATATAAAAACCTACCAAAATGGAAGCGAAAATTATATAGCTCTTACAAGTGTGATTAGCTTAATTAGCTTTTGACTTTAAGCCTCTGCAGCCTTCTCAAGAGGTTCTTCATCTGAACCACAGAACACAGGAAATTTTCTCATTTCTCCTAGTGATGAAGCAGAATTAGTGCTATTCTAGATTCACAGGAAAGAAATCAATTCATTACATAGCATACTATGTAATGAATTCAGTGTCTTCTGAAACTGTTACTGTTGAAAGTTAGGATACCTTTAATGTACTGTTCTTGTGGATCATCTTTAGAATTCACAATTAAAGGTTTCATAATGAAATAAAATGTAGAAGTCGATTTACTGGCAATTTTGTCTGCCAAGAAGAAATTATAATTTTGCTTTTTTATGTGCTTTTCATCTTTCTGAAAATCTTGTAAATAACTTTCCATATAATTGCCCCCATACAGAATGTTCTCTGGCTCCACAAAATATATGTAAAATAATTCTTGTCACAACCCATAAACCCCTGTTATAGCCAAAAAGGAGTTTTAAAAATGACAAGAATAGAGTATATGTTAGATCTTTTCGCTGTGAGTCATGTTATTCATCATCTCTTTCTTTGACAGTCAATCACTAATTATGTTAGATAACACTCTGCCTGATGACTACATTTCTCTCAAATTATAAAATAAATGTCTTTGGAAGCTACATTAATATTTTCATGTGGTCACATCACTGTTGATTAAGAAGAAGTTATCAATTTACTGTAAGATGCACCCACATGGTAATTCTACCATCCACAAATAGAGCATTTCTAAAAATTCTATCTCAAACATCAATGCTGTAAAGCATCATTCACAGACTCCACACATCAGAGCCATCTTTGCTTTTTTAAACTCTTTCGCTTATAGTTCTCCACCAAAATATTTCACCCCATACGCACTTACTGAGCCTTTTTAATCATGCTTTCACTGTAGTTCTCACAAATGTCATCTCTTCACTATTTCCAACTCACTTGGATCCATTTTCAGATTCTTCTAATTGTTGTCACATGTTGTTGCCCAACCCATCAATGCTCTGTTCAAAAACCTCCTTTCCGTTACCCACTAATTTTATCAGTGATGCTACTGATAGTGATAATTTTAAACTCCAACAAAAAGATTGTTTCCCAGTGCATTTATGTTTTTCTAAATGCTAATATTAATAATTTTATTGTCCGTTATACTTTTTTGTTGTTTCATCTTTTATCTATTATCTATTTGTATCTACATCTTATTTGTTTTCTTTTTTTCTAGTTTATAAGTATCAGGGAATTATATTTCTTTTATATTCCCCTAAATTCTGTTTGATGAATAAGTAAATGTGTAATATCATCACAAATTGGCCTCTGGTTCAGTTTTCTCATCTTAAAAAGAGTATAGCAATAATACCTATTTCATAATGTTATTGTTAAGATTGAATGAGTTAATACATGTAATTCCATTGTAATTACAAAGTTGTCTAAAGTAGAAGAAGTGTAGAACTTTGAGTCTGGGTATGTTTCTTTTATTTTTTTCCTTTGGCAAAATGTGTCAGGTTGTTGTGGAAAGATAAAGACTAAAGGGATGACTAACATTTCATAAGAAGTGCCTACCACTTCCAGCTGTGATGGATCGATAGGCATGAGATTTATTGCCTCAAATAACTAAAACATGGATAAATTGTATGAAACAATAGTTTTTTTGATGCTTGAAATCAGGCAATGAAGGATAGTGACCCCTGAGAGATAATAAACAAGCCAAGTGAGTCCTGTCGTCATCTAAGCAATGATGTGCACTGGCCTTGAAAAAGTTTCCAGGATATAGCACTGAAAGAGGAAACCCAGGTGGAGTCCAGTAGGTTTCATCAGTTGAGGAGACAGGTGAGAATATAGAAAGTACAGGCAGCAAGAGTTTTCAGGTCAGAGTACCAGAGAAAGAACTTCTTCATTCCGGAGATCTCAAAAGAGTTTCCATCTAATGTTCAGCTGAGTACTGATGAGATTATGTATGTAAGAAAACTAGCCAAGGCAGAAGATAAACTTCCAAAATATTTATAGGCAACAGTGCCAAACACTCACACAGACTGTAAAACCTCATGATTCGTGGCCATTGGGTTGAATTCACAGAAGGGTCTTGACTCAGCAATGGAAAGCAATTAGCCTTCAACTGAGCACTGTTCTCGTCCCATCCAAAAAATTTTAAAAGCAAGACCCAAAAGGATCAAACTTAACTGGGACTGAACAAAGCTTCTGAATATTTATAGGAATACAAATATACCAAGGACCCAACAAGCTAAAAGTCACAATATCCCACACTGATCAAAAATTACCAAAAATTTTGCCATGAAATATTTGCATTTGCTGAAGGATTAAGAAGACACTTGCAGAGGGATGAGTATTATAATATTAATAATGGTCTATTATGTATTTAAGTATTACAATACTATTAGAAGGATTGTATCAGATGATTAGCCATCTCTCGTTTTCATTCTTCTGATATTGGTGATTCAATAGAGAATATACATAATTTGATTTTTCCTATCACTTTTCATTATTCTTAAACTAAAATATTGATGGATTTAAATAATTCTGATTTACTTGGGGATATCTACTGGCCATTATTTTTATGTAAAATCCTCACATTTCACTTACTCATTTTTCTTCTTTCTAATCCTCAGCTCCAATCCTACCAAAAAAAGATGACAATTTTTCTTTTTGTTTTTTATTATTTCCTAATTCTCTTATTTAATTTGAGGTTCGATTTTATTTATATTTATTATGATGCAATTACATTCATGAAAATAATGAAACCTTAAAAGTTCTCTCATAATTTTTCATTATTAGTATATCAATCTGTTTATCAAAGACTAGTTTATTCAATTTTAAATTATTATCATTTGAAAATTTGGAGCTAAGTGCTAAAGTTTTACAAAGTGTCCTTTACAGTTTAATAATTTAGAACTATTCTATGGCTTGCCCTGTATACCAAAGTTAGTCAGCAATGTTCTTCCATCTCTTCTTTTTAAAACTGACTAAATTCAACCATGCTTATTCACTAAACATCTCCTTAGAGAAGGAAAAAATAATATGAGAACATTTCTCATTTAAATTAAACAAAAGAGAGAGAGATAAGGCCCAAAAATATCCTTCAGTTTGAATTATCCCTTTCTAATTAGATGAAAGAAACAATTGTGCTGTAAATGTCACATGCAATACTATCTTATAAATATGTTATCAATTTCAATATCCTCTAGTTTCTTCTTTAAGAGACAAAATAGTATCATCTTAGACAGTTTTAAAAAATCTTTTTAACCCAAAAAGATACTTTTTCATGGACTCTAAAATGCCTTTTGTTGTGCCTCTTTGAGTGTTAGCCTATTCCTTAGAGTTAAATAAGGGTTTTATTCAGTGGCAAACATAGTGCATAGTTATAAACATTTTAGTCCATGCCGTGAACAGAGGATCAGAGATTCATGGAAGGTGGGGCAATGTTGAGAGGTATAATGTAGAATTTGGAACTTGAACATAAAGAAGGGAGTGAAGATAACGGCTCACAGTCCTGGACTGGGCATCTACAAAGCAGCATAAAGGAAGAGGGCAACTGAAGAATAGAATAATGTATGGGATTATTTCAGTGTGAGCGTGGGAGGAAAAACCCAGAGAGAGTGAGAAAAGGGGATAAATAAACTATGTGAAGTGTCCAACAGTAATCTTGAAAGTCAAATTTCTATTCTTTTTTTCTGGATTACCCTGACAAGAAGAGGTAATATCCATTACGCTTTCTGAAATGGATCCTGGATGTGAGGTATATAAACAGTCTAACTATATTATAGAATCCATCTAAAGATAGAATATACTTTTGAGTGATACACCGGAGAAATTTTGTTCTGAAAATGTCATAGTCTATTTTTATCACCAGGCTATGGCCTGGTGTTTAGATCTATGCTATTATATCTGTCATAATTCCTTATAAATGTATTGACTCTCAACATAAAAGGGAAGATTCTAATATGATAAAGTTTGAACTTCATATACGAAAAGCCATATTGTTCATTTTATTCAGCTCAATAATGTCAAGTAGATAGAATATAGGCCTATCTTAAGTTTATGTTTTAGTAAAATTTGCTATTGGTCATTTCTTAAACTACAGCTGATGTCAAGCAGCATAGATGGTGAAAAATCAGGAAACTGAGGTTCTATTTAAATAGGGAAATGAAGGTCATTGTCAAGTAAAAGTTTACAATACTCCTGATGTCGTAAAATGACCATAAATGCTCTCTTTATGGTAGGGATTTCAATGCTGGCTGTTTTGTAAGCCACATTTATGTGGCCATCAAAGTCCTCTGGGCCCTGTTGTATTAAATATACTCTTTTACTCACCTCTGTAAACCACATTCACCTCCTGCGCTCAGCAGCTCATCCAAAGCCTCTTGCTACAGGAGATCCCTCTCTCTAAAAAGTTATTATTTTGTGTGCAGTAATTTTAAGGTGACTGAAGCCTGGCTTCCTTTCAAGTTATCCACCTAGCCCAGTGGAAAATCACGTAGTACAGGAATACAAACTTTTACTGTCTTCTCTTTTTTCCTTGTCATTAAGTACTACTCCAGGTAGCCTCAGACTTCCAGAACTTTACAGGCAAAAAGATAGCACTCTCTGTGTTCATATATGTTCCCCCAAACTCCAAGGACTCAAGAATTCTTCCACTGTGCTTCAGTCCAGTGGGAGCCCCAGGATGTGCAGTTGTGTGTCAGCATTTGCAGAAAGCACAAATCACGCAGCCAATCTCCTCCGGCTGGTGTTGGCAAGCCTACTCATCGGTCCTTCTGGAGTCTCCTCTTCCTGGTAGAATGGCTATAATCAAAAAGATAGGAGATATGGGTGAAGGTGTGGAGAAAATGAACCCTAGTACACTGTTGGTGGGAATGTGGATTGGTACAGCCACTATGAATAACAGAATGAAGGTTCCCAAAGAAATTAAAAATAAAACTGCCATAGGAGCCAGCAATCTTTTTTCTGGATATACACACAAGAGATGAAATCACCACCTTGTAAAGATATCTGCACTCCCGTGTTCACTGTAGCATTATTCACAATAACCAAGATGTGGAAACAACCTCAGAGTCCATCAACAGAAAAATGGATAAAATGTGGTGTGTGTGTGTGTGTCTGTGTGTGTGTATACAGATATACACACACACTTATATGTAAGTACAATATTATTCAGGCTTTAAAAAGAAGGAGACTCTGTCATTTACCTCATTGATGCACCTGGAGGGCATTATGCTAAATGAAATAACTCAGGCACAGAAAAAGAATATTGCATGATCTTTCTTATATGTGGAATCTGAGAAAAAATGTCAAATATGCAGAGATGGAGAATAAAACCATGGTTCCCAGGGATGGTGGGGAGGATAGGCAGGAAATGAAAAGGTGTAGCTCAAAGGATACAAAGTAGCAAATATGTAGAATAAACAAATCTAGAAATCAAATGCACAACATGACAACTTTGGCTAATACACTTGCATTATTTTGAATAGTTTTTGTTAAATAAGTAGAATTTAGCTGCTCTCTTTACCAAAAAAAAGGTAACTGTGAGATAATACATATGTTATTAGTAATTTACTTCATATAATAATCAATTTACTGTCTATACATATCCCAAAACATCATGCTGTAAACCTCAAATATACACAATAAAATTTATTAAATATAAAAACTTTAAGTAAAACAAATAAATAAATAATAAAGTAAGTGGTTTGGGATGAGTATGCTTTGGGTTCTTAAAACAAGCATCGTAATTTATTGACCCAGTGCTTTAATGAGGTCAGAGACCCTTCAACGTGACTCTCAATTCTGAGGAGCCACTTCTCAATTAACAGAATGAGTGGCTCACCTGATATCTGTTCATGGCCTATATACTTCATCTGGCCATCCATTCATACATTTTCCAAATGTGAGTACCTACCAATTAGCAGATACTATTTCTATCTATGGTGTTAACTGTCTAATGAGAAGGCAGTTATTGAAATTAAATAAATTAGAATAGTGCCCAAGTGTTACACTAGAGGTGGATGAGTGCTATGTAAGTTCATAGAAGATATTAATAAACTCTGGGACATTAAGGTAAAGCTTTCAGAAAACATAATATTTAAAATTAGTCTTAAAGGAGGATTATAACCTTTATAAGAAGAGAAAGTAGATCCATAGCATCCAGCCTATCAGCTCATGCTTGTAGAGAAGATTAATCAGGTTAAGTGTATTTGATGTGATATAAAGTCAGATGTGTGGATTGTGTTATGGTTTTCACTGTCAAACTAAATATTTATTCAAACAGGATAGATTGCTGGTCTTAAACTCCATTAAAATGTCTTAGCCTATGAAGGACAGTAAACCTTGTAGACTTAGATAACATCAAAAACTGCTTAAATTCTAAATCTGAATATTTAAAGTGTGATATAGTAGTTAATGTGTTTTTATGCATTCTGTTTAAAGAAATCAGATATCTATATTTTTTCATCATAAAGAATTGTTCACTTAGCTAGACAGGCATTCTCTAACTATAAATTATGGAAGTAGATTCTTAAGTAATATATTTTTATTGTGTGGATGTTAAAATAGCTAAACCAATTTTAATTTTTCGATTTGTCCTAATATCACATATTTGTCTAGATATTTTAACTTGGGTAGAAGTAAAAAAAAAGTAATTTTTATGATGGAAGTTTATATTCACAGAAATAGTTTAGTTATGGGCATTCACTATTTATAAATGATGTCTAAAAGTACTTTTGGATGTATCATATTTATTTGTACTTTGAATGTACTCAACATCATCAAAGAGATTTATGTTGAATTTTAATTAAAAATTTTTATCAAGTAGTATAAATATTCCTAAGCCTTCTCTTCACTAGGAATGAATGAGTTGGAAATTACATGAGCAAGATTGGTACATGTATCAGATTGTCAAACTTGTATTGTCATGTCCCATTACCAATTTCGGAGAACTCATTGAATTTTTTAAAATTAAGTTTCAGAACATTTTTTTATATGAATCAAACTGTCCCTCAAGCAGATCATTCAAATTATTCATGCAAATCAAAAATTGATCTTCTGTGTTAGAGACAGTAAGTATATAAGAAACTTTTGCTATATTTTGAACTGAAACTATTTTAAGTTCAAAAAAGATTATGTTTCTCTTCTAATTACAGGACTTATATGCTGGATTCTATATCCCTCTTTACACACTCATACTATCTTTTATGCTTTTTTAATATTTCATCCTCCTCTCTCCTAATACATATACACACAAACACACACAGATGCACAATTATGGTCAAAATTTTGTTTTAGCCTTCTTTTCTGTTCTAAAACATACATAATATATTCTAAATGTATTTATTTAATAAAATATATGTATACTTACATAATCATTAGTAAGACACAAATTTGACTTGGCGCTTAATATTTTAACTAATTTTCATACTGGAAAGCATACTTTGTTAACTGTCAGCAGCATCAAACAGTTTTATATAAAAATTTAACAGTGTTTACATTGAAAATATTCTAAAATAAAAAGAAGCTGAAATAGTCTATGTATGAGGAACTGAGAATTTGAAACTATATTAATCCTAAAATATAGTGTGTGTGCATGTACATATTGAACATGTATTATACATGTCTGTATAGGACTGCATGTAGTTTTATGTGTGTGTGTGCGTGTGTGTGTGTGTATACATGAAATGATGTGAGCAAATGAGATGATAAGATAAGAGCGTCTAAAAATCAGAAAATGCTAAAAATTATTATTAGTTGGTTGGACTGACTGTATTTCAAAGCTCTTCTTGGTGAGTTTGAACTTGAGTAACCATAGTGCCTTCTCCCTACACCTGCTCCCCAAATGATCATGTCTGATTTTAACTTTAAAGAATGAAGCAAAAACCAAGATGTTATAACCTATTTATAATAATTTGATATTATAAATCTCCTGAGATTTCTCTTTCATCTTCCATCTTTCATCCTCAATACTTTTGGCCAAACTAGGCCTCTCATTTCTTTTCTTTCTTATTTTTCTTTTTTTTTTTCTGGGAATTAATCTTTCTCCCAGTTATATGCCAATGTTGAATTTTATTTACTCTAAACATGGAAATTATGAACATTTTGAATCATGATTCATATCTCACCAAGTTATTTTACGCACAGTGCCTTCATGATTGGCCAAATGGTATCGTTGGTAGGAAAAGGTAAAAAAGTCAAAATAAAAAGAAATATTTTTTTGTTACAATCGAAAATATTTTTTTCAATGTTTTCCTTTACTTGGAGTCTCTTTAGCTTATTTTCTTTCTAGATCTTATTTAGTTTGCAAATTTATTGCATATAAAACAGATCATATTCTAGCAATCAATTTTGCTTCAGCAGTCAAAAATATAGATATTAGATATTTCCTAATTCCAAGATCATTTAACTATGATTAGGTGAGGTAGGAGGAAAGAAACAACTTTTATCCTGAAACACATTTTATTTACTCTTTGAGACTAATCATGAGGGTCTTAAATTTCAGATTTACAAAAGCTACTCTGTATATCCCCTGTAGGCAGTTTCTTTTAAGGAGGAAATGCTTTTTGTTTTAAGATATAAATATTTACTATTATAATACCATTGGATGGCTAGAGCATTCTGTTATTTATTTATGGATATGAAAGTAGAAATCTCTGGGAAGAGAAACAAAAATGAAAGACTAAAATTTGTTTCTTTCAGCTCTAAATTATAGACATAATGTCACTATGTAACAAGTAATATTCCTCCAATCTAAACACTGAATATTTTCCAAAGAATATATATAAAACGAAAACCAGAGAGCTATACACTTAACTGCATGATCTGAAAACTCTAATGCCAACTTTAACCTGGAGAAGAATAATAAAATTACTGTCATTTGCAGAGTATCTTAATGACAATAGTCATTATTATGGTAAACAACATAAATACAACATGATCCAGAATCTAAAATATTTTAATAATGAAAACTGCAGTGTTTTAAACAAAAAGCACACACTAGGACATCACTGGCTAAACATTCTTTCAGCACAACTCTATAAAACCTCAAGAATGATTGCATCTGATTCCTATTTATTATGCTTAGCAATGTAACTCTCTCATATTGCACTCATTATAGCCACGTGCTGTAGCTTTAATAATAGGTAAGGAACATAGCAAAGAACTTACTTTTCACAGAGCGTAATAATTACACCTTTCTTGTTTATACCTGATCCACTAATTAACCATCAAAATTGCAGATCAATGTCTACTGCCTGAATTATTTTGATACCTGCTCTTGGCATATTCCTGTCAGGAAGAAAACAGAAAACATCAACACACCTCAGAGGAAACAACTTTTCAAGTGTTGTGAGATGTCATTCAGTACTTCTCCATAGCTTTAGAGATAGGAAATTATGGTGAGAATATACCAATATTTTTTGAAGAAAACTAAAAAAAAAAAAAAAGGAAAAAGAAGAGGGAGAGAAAAGGAAGGAAGGAAGGAAGAGAAATATTATCACAACATGATGTCATAATTATTTGCAAATATGGCCCATGGTACAATTTTTTAAGTGTTTTCTTAACATTTAAAGATTTGGGGTTTATTTTTCTCCTTCATTGCATTGATCAGCCTTGGCCATCAGGGCAAGGCCTAATTTTAACACTCTTCAACCTATGCTTTTATATATGTCAATGTAGTAACCGTGTTACTGCCTATAGAACAGAACAATATCAAATTAGTATTTTCAACTGGATGTTATGCCCCACCGAAGTTCTGACCAAAGGAAACAGCCTCAGGGGGATTTATTATTTAAAAAGAAAGTTATTTAACAATTACAAAAAAAAAAAATCAACCATTTGCTCCAAACACACAACAACGTATAGTAAAAGAAAACAAAGTAACATTGTGTAATTAATAGCGGTCCCTAACCTTGTTGGCACCAAGGACAAAACGTTTTCATGGAAGACAATTTTTCATGGACCAGAGAGGTGGGGGATGGTTCAGGGATGATTCAAGTGCATTGCATTTATTGTGCATTTTATTTCTATTATTATTACATTGTAATATATAAGGAAATAATTATACAACTCTCCCTAGGTTGGGGACTCCTGGCATATACCACATTTTCTTTATTCATTTATCCATTGATAGATACTTAGGTTGATTCTATATATTGACTATTACAGCAGATCCCTCAAGTCTATCTATCTATGCTTACTGTATTTTTTTCTTATTTTTAAGATATCAATTGACTTTAATCTACTTGTTTCTTTTTATTCCCCTTCTACCCTCCCTTCTTTAATATTACAAAATTAATGCCACTTTGCTCTCCCTGCTTCCCTTTCTATGATTTTACATATTTACAGATTAGCATAAATTCAGGAATAATGTGTTATCAGACATACTTTCATTTTCAAACTTTTTTAAAATTTTGCAGTTAAAAAGAGTTGTCCTTTCCAATAATTCCAAAATTTAACCAGAAGAAAAAGATGCATTTTAGATAGTCACATATCTTCCCCATGATTTCTGAACTCTATTCATAAAGGCAACCACTTTCCAATGGACAGCCACTCACTCATCAGCTGTTAAGTGTGGGGTCCTCCTCCATATAAGGGCTTGCTCCTCAAAGCAGCAGAAAGATAATCACTGACTTAACATCTATAAGGGTGGGAGGTAAAGGCTCTCTAATTTTGCATGGAGATGGGCAGGAGAACCCCAAGAATATGAGGTGAGGTATTTATTAGAACAGGATTCTGCTTACCTGCAGAATGGAGAAGGAATGGGAGAGAGGGTGCCATCTTTCTTCCTTAACAGAGTTGAAGGACACACAGAGGAGGCCCTTTGTAGGCAGCATCAGTCATATTCCTCCTGGGCTTATTTTATGCACACCCCTTCACCTGCCCCAATTCCTGGAAACAATAGCCTTACTGTTAAAGTAAACGTCAACTCTATCACAAAAACCTATAAGGGAAGAAAAAATAAAATGACAAAGGAATCATATTTGCCTCACTGCTTCAGGGATGCCCATGCCCCAAATTCACAGACCAATATAATCTGTACATTGTTCTGTTTTTATCAGTGCATTTAAGAATATGTCGCTTCATTTTCTCTTTGACAAAACTTACTTATACAAGGCTATAAAGACTAGAATATTTTTAGAATAGATAACCCAATGGCTTCCATTATATTTTCTCCTCACTTAGAAACTGCAAGAATCACACTCAGCTTCAAACCATTTGGAAGTGGTAAGGTTCGGAGTGGTATAATATTTGTAGAATACCATGAATTATCACCACCATTATCCAAATATTTCAGTCCCTACTACATACTTTGAAGATCTCTGAAAAAATAAGTAAACCAGAGCTTTTTCTCTTTTATTGCACATCAACAACTAAATAATACCATTAATATTTTAAACTATGTAAATAAAGGAAATTTGGTAAGTTCGAAAATAGCATGATTTCAATAAATAAGCTCAAAATAAGCAGATATGATATAGTGCCCTGGATAAAATGCCAATGCTCTCAGGATGCAGGTTAAGTAAACAGATAAGTAAACCCGTGACATTTTTTTAAGGAATGAATTTACAACAATTACATCAGTAAGATTATATATTACTTAATACTGTTATCCTTAAGCCCTTGGACAATTTCCCAAGCCATAGAAAATAATATTTTTTGAAAAATATTTACATTATATATTTCAACATTGAAAAAAATTCTCCAATAAGGAAATTATATGAGAACATATCATTTCAGAACTGTTCCACCGGGGCGAGGAGTGGGGGAATCTTTTTTCCCAGGTATTGAAGTTTAATTCAATTCTAAATTAATGAAACTGAATTACTGAAGACAATTAAATTTGACGTGAATTTTATTCTACTACAATTAGTTGCCAGTTTTCATTATATCTGAATGCAGTTCAGTGAAGAAATTTTATTAAAATTAAATTTTAAGGAAAAATATGCATTTTCTACTTCTGAGTTTTAGTATTTCCTCCTTCAGGGAAACTTCTTTCATGTACCTTTGGTCTAAAATTTGCTAAAGGAGATTTTTTTTTTATTAGCTTAGATTAAATGAAGGACTTATCAAACAGTTTAAAGACAAATTTCATTAGACATTAAAACTATTCACCATGACTTTTTCTTGTCATAACATATTATTTCTGTGAGTTTTGATTGTTTAAACATAGAATTCCTGTTGTACTTCTGAAGCAATGCCACTAGGGTTGTAAATAATGGTCAAAGGCAGAACATACTGAATATAAGAGAATCCAATTTCATATTTTTGTCCCAGACGGTTGTAGCAAGACCATATTTAGATTAAGGCAATTTCTTTTTCTACTCTGATGCACACAACCTTTTAAAATGCCTTCAACAGAG
Organism: Avahi laniger; assembly: GCA_963575035.1. NCBI lineage: Eukaryota > Metazoa > Chordata > Mammalia > Primates > Indriidae > Avahi > Avahi laniger. Next base: position 9,227 of record CAUYSK010120915.1, on the reverse strand, counting down.
ATATAGGCTTCAATGTGAATTGCAAATGACCTATTAACGCTTTAAACTATTATTTATATGTCCTAAGTTATTGCAAAGTTTCAAAATAAGGGAACTTTTTTTGCTTTTCAATCTTCTTTATATTTACATTTATGTATTACTTCACATATCTGATATTCACATGTGCACATTCTCTTTTAAAGATATAAACATCATGTTCCTGGAATTAAAAAAAACTGCAAAATATTCTTCAGAGTGATTTGGGAGGCCAACAGGATCCTCTAATCCTGATATAACCCTTGTAGAGTTTTTTCATAATATCATAGCCAGATACCAATAGCAACTGAGAGATGCAGACAGAGCTTAGTTAACAAATTAACATCTGCTGAATTAGAAATGACAGGCAAGCTCATATGCTTCAATTAGGTCTCAAAAAGGTGTTTTATCCTGGCCAGAACAGAGGAATATAAAATTTGAATAGCTATTATAAAAGGAAGACTTTTCTCTCCTTCCATTTTAAAAAGTCACATAGAAATGTTTACAGATACATCAAACATATGTGAATGGTCTTTAATAATACCTTAATATCAAAGTATCAAGAGATAAACTTTATAACATATTTCCACCCATCATAAATATTAATACTTAGATAAAATAAGACAATCGTGCTACAATTAAATAGATATATTTTTAAAACTGTGATTTCTATATAACAATTTGAAAACATAATGTCCAACATATGTGATGCTAAATCCAAAAATGGAAATGCACAAGTCTCGTTAAATCAGATATTATATGACAATTCATTTCATAGCAATTATATTTGTTAGTTAAGAAAAATTTAATTTTAAAGTGCGAGCGATCTGACAATTTTCATAGGCTGTAGTAAAGGAGCTGACTAGGTACAAAACTGAGGAAATTGGAAAAAGTATAAAAAACACTATGCTCACCACTTATGTAAGCATTTCATGTATATTATCTCATTTATTCTTCACAACAACCCATTGAGAGAAGTATAATTATTATCATTTCCCTTTTACATATAAGGGAACTAACATATATAAAGGTTATATACATATTACATGCATTAAAGTTATATAACTATTTTCCTGGTTATGAAGTGGCAATACGAGAGTTTGAATTCACGTAGCCAGAGCCCATACTCTCCACCCCTATACCATGTCTGTCCTCAAAAACTATAGAAAAAAGAAACTTCAAAAGCAGACAGACTTTTTAAAAAGAGAGGAGGAATGAGATAGGCAGAACCTTAACCTTGGAAGGCAGAGAGGTGTCAACTACCTTATGGAACAGAAATAGGAAATGATTAGATAGTGATTCACCAATATCGTGAGATGTTGTGTAGAGGATTCTGATTATTGCGGTTGATGAAATTTGGCAAATTAGGCAGCATGGCCTCAATCATCTATGAGAAGATTTTTCTGTGAAAAAAAGTAAGAGAGATAGAGGATTTTCCACATTTAAATATTTTCAGAAAAGATTTGAAACAGCCGCTCTGGGGAAACAATTGGGAGAAAATAAGAAAAAAATAAAAAGAGCAGCTGAAAACTGGTAAGGAGTGAGTTGAGGCTGGTTAACATGACACAGTTATAAATGCAGTAAGAAAATATGTGTGGCAATGGGAATCAATGGCTTTGGTAGTTAAAAATAAGAGGTTTGTTAATGTGTGTTAATGAGAGGTATAAAATTAGATCTTGAGTCTGAGCCTTTTTGAAAGAATCAAGGGACATTTTAGTCAAAGAACTTGCTCATTAAAGTGCACAATTCACCATCAGTGTAGATGACATGCAACCAAATATAACAGACGGTAAGGAAGAGAAAATGGAGACCCAAGGGTTACAGTTATCTCGGGAGGAAGAGATGTACTGCAGAAGTTAGGGGAAATGGTGATGCAGATGTGGAGAAAGCTGCGATGTTAAAGCTCTAAAATTTAGATTCTGACCACCTGATACAACGTGGCACTTCAAAATAGTGAATCTTTGGAGTAATCGAGGCAGAACAGTGATCCGGGATTGGTGAACAGGGGCCAGGCTCATTTGCCTTCTCTTTTGGAAGATCACAGGATATGTGAGAAAGTAAAGCACTCCCTGAGGTCAAATTCTGGGAAAGGTGCTATTCTGGGAGAGGTTATGAACTTCAGACAAAGAAATGTGATGGAATAGATGATAGGAAGACTATTTCTGGAAAAGAAATGTTATTCTCCTAGGGCAGGAGGTGAAGTGGAGAGAGTTTGCTCATTTATGTTAAGAAGCTCCCTCATTGGCAACAGACAAAAAAGGTAAAGAGATTGACTCATCCTGGAAAAAATGGGTGTTCAGGGAAAACTATAAAGGATGCAAATTGTGCCAAAGGGCAAGTAGAGCAAACAGTGAACAAGCACAAGAAGTTGGGAGTTGGCTGAAGGATAAAAGAAAAATAGCCCAGCCAAATGTGTTCATAGAAAAAGTTGAAAGGTAAGTGGTTTCCATTTGACTGAAATATTTGAATGCTTCAATGCAGGAGAGGCAGAGAGACTTAAAAGTAGCACTTTGGAAGGTGAGGTCACAATGACCTACTTTAGATATTTGAGTGGCATGGGGAAGTTTGCCTAATGACTCTATAGCAGCAGTATTACGACTTACAGAACTTGACCTTCCTACAATGTCTATGGCAATAGAGAGAAGCCCTAACTAGTAGTAATTTTATTTAGAATGCTTTGAAATTATTTTTTACATTTATTAATGTTTTAAATAGTTGAAGTTTAGGGTACTAGGTACAAATTACTTCCTATGTTTATGTTCTAAAAATTTCATTTGTCCTCAAAATAGTCAGTGACACTATGTCCTATTATATGTGGTAAATCTAACCCCATGACGCAATGTTTGCTACATAAGTCCTTTTCCACCTTGCAGACCTCACACGGTATGTAATCTTATATACAAGTAGTTTCGTACAAGTACAAAAGAAAATTTACTTTGAGCAACATTATTTCCACATTTTATTTGCCTCTGTAAAACATCAAAGAAGGAATTTTTCATTATTGGTTCAGTTTTTCCATGTGGGTTGTTTCTATGTTTGCCCCCCAAGGCTCTTTAAAGGTTTTTTTCTGTCTAGGCTAATTTTTTGAAGTTCTGTGATTTCTGTCACCTAACCCATGTCTACATGACAGCAAACAAATGTTTCAGCAGGAATAATTGGTTTCTAGAGGAATGGGAGGCATCATCCAATGTCCAAACAAAATCATTAAAGCAGTTCTTTGCATCTGGGAGAACTGAAGAAGATGTTTCTGAATCAAATATTTTGTGGCATTTCAATAATCAAAAGTATTATGTAACCTTATTGTGAAGGTGAAAAAAAATTGCAGTCGGTGTTGTAAGCTCCCTGAGACTGCCCACACTTAACTGTTCTCCCTGTACTATCTCTAGACCTTTTTTAGAAACACCTACTCTCTTTTCTCCCACTCCACATCTTTCTTAATAATCCCCAAGTACGAAACTCCACCTCAGAGCCTGAATTAACATTTTAAATTTGTTAGTAAGAACAAATATGATGAATTCTCCACTATTTTGACAGGATTGAAATTGCTATAGTGATTCATTAATCAACTTATCAAATATGGAGTGGGATAGTGAATATACTAATTGAAAGTCAAGAAATAGAGCTTAATTGTTTAATGTCAAAAGCTCAGGGACAGATTTCAGGTAATTGCTAGGAAGCCTATTCACATGAGTTCTAAAATATAAGCACTTGATCTAGGTTAAACTAAAGACACTTTCTAATTATTTGAAAAGGGCTTTCCAGGCACACACTTCAATATGGATTAAATAAGTAACTTAAAGAAAACGATGTGCCTAATTGTGAATAAAATTTTAATCAAGGTCTGCTGTAAAACTACAAAACTGAAAACAAATTGCATGTATGCAAAACAGAGATATTGCATGTTAAAAATACATATTTGAAACAAATTACGCTGTCAAAAGAAAGCAGCGTATTATCTATTTTGAAGGCGTAATTTCTTTTTAATATATGCTGTAGAGCAAGCATTTATTGTTATGTTGGTAGCACATATAAAAATGACAATGTCTCTAAGAGGCTTTCAAACTGAGCAGAGGAATTTAAGCATAAAGTCTCAAGTTAGGGAGACCCTAATTTCTATTAAAACACGTAAAAATGGCCTACATGTATAAAGCTGATTTTACATACTTTGATATTTTTTTCTTCAGTCATAAGTTTAGGAAATGAGACTACAAGCAGATGAGCCTGGAGTACTTTGAAGTTTAAGGGAGTAGCTTTAAAATACAAAACCTTAAATGGTTTCAATAGTCAGTACTATTAAGAATAACTTCCATCAATGTCCAGCACATTTTTGCAAATAAAGTTTCCCATTTCAACTTGCCCTATAGGCCTTTCCAACAGGATGTCTTGCCATCACATCAATTTCAACAGGTCCCAAAATGAACTTTTAACACAGCTCCTCCTCCAAACCAGGTCCTCGACTCTCCTGTTTTCACCACATCTCCACTGATTATACCACCCTGTCAGTCATTAAGACTCAGAAGCTTTGCATCGTTTTTATAATTCAGTTTTCTGTTGACTGTTGAATGACAAACAAGATGCACATATTTTTTTCATGTACATGTAAATGTGCATTAAAAATATCATATATGACAGATATATACATTAATACATGAATTGTTTATATCAAATAATAATAGCAATTATAACTAGGAGAATAATGCAATATTAAATTTTGTTTTGTGTTAGTTTATTTTAAGAAGATTAAAAATAAAAACAAATTCTTGAAGATTAGCTCTGTGTGATAGAAATATAGATGTTTAATATCCTACTGTTTTTAAAAATCATTTTTCCAAAGCAAAAAGATATATACATGTATGACAAAAGAATCAAAGAATACATAAAGAGCAGAAATGAGAAGAATGGGTAAAGCTAATCAATGGAGGACATAGTTAATACTTAAAGTATAAATAAAAAGACCCTGTGCAATGCAAACCATGAAGTTGCCAGTTTCCTCCTTTGTAAAAAGTTCAGTCTTTGCCTGTTCTCACCATTCCCACTTCCCACATCCTGTTTTCCGACCTCATTATCTGTTGTCTGGACAGTGATACAAAGCTTTCTAGTGGGTCACCCTGATTGTAAATTCTCTTAAATCCAAAGTAAGTTTTACATGGTGTCAGAGTATACTTCTTTATATCTTTTATAAGCTCCTATTGCAAATGGAATAAAATTTTAATTTTAACTCAATGTTCAAGGTCTATGGTGATCTGGAACATGCCGTCTTTGAAGGCTATTGTTTATCCTACTTCTGTTTTTCTCACAAATAATATACATTGTTACCCAGGACCATTCTCTGTTTTCTATTCTCTCTTCTCTTAATTATTTACGGTCCTCAATCATGAATACTTTGTCCTATGTTTCTATATCACGCTAAACTACACATCTTTTGTATTTTAAGATTTAAGGCTTACTCAAATGCTATCTCATCTGTACAATCTTTATCGATTTCACTAATAAAAGTAAAGTCTCCGTCTTCTACTTTGGTATAAAAATTAGGCTCTGAGTTTGGTGCTTATCACTTTCTGCTTGACTATATAATTGTTAACATATATAACTTTCCTTTTTTTAACCTGTAAGATCTTGAAGGATGGTTTGTACTTACATTCACTTAGATAATGCCCAAAATTCATAGTACAGTACACTGTACCTACTAAATAATCAAAAATGTTGCCAAATATATATTAGTTAACCATACCTGTCAGAAAATGTTTCTGGATTCAACAAAATGTCATACTTCTTATAATGCCCTTTCCCATGACAACCTAAGCAACATATTGAGCTCTGATCAACAACAGAATCCATTCACAGCCCTTTCATATAGTAGAATTTTGTGTGCTTTTCTGCTCATCAGTGTCAATAAAGGCCTCTCTTTTCAATCACTAGAATTATGCCAATGACAGTGAAATTGAAGAAAGAAAGTGGAAAACTGTCAACTCTTTTCTCCCAAGGGGCTCATTGCCCACAATGCAAATTTGCCCACAGTGCTCCTACAGACACTGGGCTCTTCATCCCATGACTTGTGGCATAGTACAATTTTTTGCCAAGCTGAAACTCCTCCTTAGTCATATGTGGTTTTAGAAAGTAGATATATTGTTTTCCCAGTAATTATACTGGAAAACATGATTAATCCTTTAATCTTCTTCTCCAGTCTCTTTTGTAATTTAAAAAAAATTCTTGAAAATTAGATTTTTTGTTTATGAACAGAGAACACAGTGAAACTACCTACAGTTGTCTATTATCTTTTCCACATGCATTAATAAGATTACTTAAGATTAATTTCATTTAACCATGCGTGAGGCCTTAGATTCACTATTTGAGAAATAAAACAACACAACTAAATTCATTTCTCTTCCAAAATAATGTTAGTAATGCATCTACTTAATATAAACAACTTTGATTTTTTTTCAAGGTGCTATTTTGTTTGTGATTAAGTTTTATCATCATAACACCATGCATTTAGGTAGCACTGAGATGACATTGATGAATGAGGAAGATCATAAAAAAAAAAAACGGTTTAACAGACTTACCTATATTCATTAGTTGTAGCAGGGTTAAGAGAGAAATCTGCTTACCTTACATCTAAACAACAATCCTAACATCTGCTCAGTCTTTTGCTCGATTTAATCATTGGTATGTCATCTTGTCATTAGAAAATAAACTCCTTAAGAGTAGAGATCCTTTTTATCTACCTCAGTGCACTATGCATGTAGGATGGTTCATTAATTTATCGTATTCAGAAGAAAAATGCACCCTCCGGTGCTCCCAGTATCTCTCTCCCATATTATCTCCATTTGACTAGGAAAGGTAAATGCTTCCCTGGCAGTTAACCCAGAACACAGTATACATCCTCCTGACATTATTTCCAAAAATCACAACAAGGATTTTACTAAAAGGCTTATATGATTAAGAAATTATTTTTGTTTTTTCTCAAATAAAAATATAATACCTATTCATTAGATAAAATATATAAAAGTATTAATAAATCTGTGTAAAATGAATGTCATCTCCAATTCCCTTACACCAAGATATATTTTTGGTATATATAAGAATAATCATCATTCTCTCTTTCTCTCTTTTTATATATGTGTATATATATATATTTAAAATATTATCTTTCTACACAAAATTTGAATCATAATCTGCATATCACTTTTCAGCCTACTTCTTGGCTTGCTCACTTAATACTTTACAATTACTTTCACATATTATCAATTACAACAACATTAACAAAGAAAATATCTAAGGGTACCTAGTGAAATATGGTTTCAGATTTATGCTATTCTGACTGGTACATGAGCAAAGGATCACTTCATTCTGTATGGCTGATATAGATGAGTTTTCTGTTTCCTAGTAGGGTGGCACAACATTTTATGCAAAAATTAAGTAAAAAGTATGAAATACACAATGCAAAACAAGTCTGCAAAAAAAATTTGAATAATTAATGTGATCAAAGCAAAAATGGGTTTAAAAATTATGAAATGAAAGGCAGTTTTGCAACTATATAACTATATATAATTGTTTAAATTAGGAATTCAGAAGTAAGAGGGTATTTGAAACAGCTCGTGAGAAAATTAGCAAACTGTAAGAAACGAAGAAATTATCTGAACATATCCCCAAAATCAAATTGTCAGAAATAGCAAAGAGGATTTACAGAACTTGAAAGATGGAGGGAGAGCATCTAACAGATGAGGGAAAGGGAATATTTTAGAAGTAAAGGCTAAATGTTTTCTGTTGCTGACGGACATATGTACTCAAAATCAACAAACACAATGAATGCAAAAAGGATCAATAAAAAATACATGCACATTCAGATATATCGTTTTAAAACTACACACCAAGGACAAAGAGGAGATATTAAAGGTGGCCAGAGGGCCTGGGCAAAAGATAAATTACCTAGAAAGAGCTAACTGCATAGTTCTCAATAATAAAAACAGAAATAAGAAGACAGTGGAATACATTTTCCAAAATGCCAAAAGAAAATGTCCAATGATTAAGATTTATTTACAAATATATATATGTCTTTTAAGAGTAACTAAAGACAGTATTAATCATATAAAAACCTAAGAGAGTTTATCAGCAATAATCTCGCTAAACAATCTCAAAAATGTGTTTTTCAAGAAATAAGAAACTGATGTAAAAGTAAGTTCTGACATACAAGAAGAAATGGTGAGCGAAGAAAGTGGTAAGCACTTGCATATATCTAAGCATATATTGACTATAAAAAGTCAAGAATAACAAATATGTTAAAATAAAAAAGGGAAAAAATGAAACTATGATATTTTCCTAAAATGCCATGTGAACCAGCATAAGGAGTATGATCAGAGTCAGAGCTATCTGTAGTCCTTGAATTATTTAAAAAAGATGTAAACATTAATAAATTTTATTTTTATTAATCACATATGGAATTAAACTATCAAAGGAACCTTTAAGAAAAAAAAAGAAACGTGTCCTTTACAAATAAATGTGAGAGTATTATTAAGAAAATAATTTCAAGTGTTTCCATTCCCCATAATATGCTGAAATAATAAAAAAAAGAAAACATTTTATTCCAAAGGGCTAAAGAAAGCATAAAAATGAGATTAAAAAATCACACTTAAGGTTATGTTTATTTTGGAGTAGCTAACCCTTCACACAGGACAACTATACAAGCTAAATATTAGATAGAAGGATACATGATAAATAAAGAGATAGATGAAGTTATATATATATATAAATATATGTAGTATTGTATTTGTAGTATTATATATAGATTTCATATAAATCTATATGTTTCTATACAAATACTTTTTTTGACTTTTTTTACTTTTGTTTCAGCATATTATGGGGGTACAGATGTTTAGGTTACATATGTTGCCCTTTCTCCCCCTCCCCCCCAAGTCTGAGTTTCAAATATGCCCTCCTTCGGGTGGTGCGCACTGCACTCTTTGTGTATACATATACCCGTCCCCTCCTCCCGCCTCCCTCCTCCCCCTCCCCTCCCCCATCCCAACATCCAATAGATGTTATTCTTATATGTGCACTTATGTGTTGATCAGTTAATACCAATTTGATGGTGAGTACATGTGGTGCTTGTCTTTCCATTCTTGAGATACCTCACTTAGTAGAATGCGTTCCAGCTCTATCCAGGAGTATACAAGAGGTGCTATATCACCATTGTTTCTTAAAGCTGAATAGTA
>CAUYSK010120914.1:0-20148 GCA_963575035.1 Avahi laniger | reverse complement strand
TCTTCTAGAATTCTTAAGGTTTCATGCCTTAGGTTTAAGTCTGTTATCCATCCTGAATTGATTTTTGTGAGAGGTGGGGATCCAGTTTCATTCTTCTGCATGTAGTTATCCAGTTTTCCCAGCACTATTTATTGAAAAGAGATTCTTTTCCCCAATGTGTATTTTTGTCTGCTTTGTCAAAGATTAGATTACCATATGCGGATGGTTTCATCTCTGGATTCTCAGTCCTGTTCCAAAGGTCTATGTCTCTGTTCTTGTGCCAGTACCATGCTGTTTTAGGTATTATAGCCTTGTAGTATAGCTTGAAGTCTGGTAGACTGATACCTCCCAGTTTGTTCTCTTTATTTAAGATTGCTTTGGCTATACAGGATCTTCTCTGGTTCCATACAAAGCCTAGAATTATTTTTTCTAGATCTGTAAAGAATGATGATGGTACTTTGATAGGGATTGCATTAATTCTGTAGATCACTTTAGGTAGTTTGGACATTTTAACGATATTGATTCTACCAATCCATGAGCAAAGAAGATTAGAGACGTAAACGTTTAATTAACCTTCATGTATCTGTCACCTAGCTTCAATAGTTATCAATTCAGAGCCAATCTTTTCTAGCTATATCCCAAGCCACTTCCCTCATAGATTATTTTAAAGCAAATCTCCAACTTCTGTGGAAGTTTGCTAATGCAATGTTTGTAAATTACTGGGTGAGCAAAAAATTCTCTCATTCGTATTATCACATCAGAACAGAACTTAAAATATCTATATCTATAATCTCTTTCTCCCTCTGTATATAAACGTATCTGCTTGTGTGTGTGTGTGTGTGTGTGTGTGTGTGTGTGTGTGTATAGATTTTTTCATAGGGTACACAGAATCTCAACCTTGGTGCTTATATCTTTTTCTCTTAAGAGAACGCTTTTACTTCTATTGTTCTTTTGAACTTTGCAGTTGTAAGATATAGGAAGTTGAACTGGATAAATGTGGTTTTTGAGTATTAATTCTTTGCTAGGAATTGCTCAATGCTTATCAAATTAAGTAATTGGTTTCTTGAAAAGCTTTTGGCAGGGTTCCAGATAATAGGAGAAATGATAGTTGAGTTTTGTTTGGGGCAAGTGATAAGAAATCATATACAAAGTGTTCATTTAGGGCAGTAGTCCCCAACCTTTTTGTCTCCAGGGACAGGTTTCATGGTGGGTAACTTTTCCACCAGACGAGGGGAGAGAGGATTCGGGATGATTCAAGCTCATGGCATTTATTGTGCAGTCATACCTCTCTGCTAATGATAATCTGTATTTACAGATGCTCCCCAGTGCTAGTGTTACTGCCTCAGCTCCACCTCAGATCATCAGGCATTAGATTCTCATAAGGAAAGCACAACCTGGCTCCCTTGAATGTGCCATTTACAGTAGGGTTCATGCTCCTATGAGAATCTCGTGCTGCTACTGATCTGACAGGAGGCGGAGCTTATGCGGTGGTGGGAGCGATGGGGGAGCAGCTGTAATACAGACGAAACTTTGCTTACTCACCCAGCACTCACCTCCTGCCATGCAGCCTGGTTCCTAACAGGCCATAGATGGTACCAGTCAGTGGCTAGGGGGTTGGGGACTGCAGATTAGGGTATATCATGGAAATGATGAGCTGGGCACCATATTGGAGAGCAGAAGAACAATAGGCACTAATTAGGTGCCTTAAGGGGGCTAGTACTTTGGGAAATATGGAAGTGCCTACCAGAAGAAAAAGAGAAAGTAAAAAGGAAAATATGACAAGCTTTGCTTATTTTATTCATATTTTTACTTGGGCTGGCAAACATATCCTGCCCAATTGTGGTAGGACAATACAAACTTCCTATCTTGGTAGCATGAAAGAAATTTATGGTGGTGGCTATGGATGGAGACCATTCCTGAAAGACCCTCCTCTGCTCAAAAAAGAAAGAAAGAAAAGAAAATTAAACAAATGCCATATTTGAAACTTAGTTTTCAAGAGAATTAACCTCATGAAATGGGCTAGTCCTAGCATATCAAACTGATATATCAGAATATCAGAAGTTAGTACTCACCATGCAGCTGTTATCCTTTATAAGTCTGGAAATAGAAAATTTAGGGGGCACAGTTTGGATGTGAACACAGTTGATTGACATGGAAGAATAGAATGACTTTGGTGTGGCAGGAAATGTCTTCAGGGTTCCATTCTAGATGATGGGTTGTCCATTTGGCCCATCCATGTTTATGGGACAGATAAATGATAACTGGTAAAATTAGGTAGCCATTTTATATTACCAAAATGTAAAATTACCTTTCTGGACTCATTTTTCAAAAGAATGAAAAAAAAAACAACAGTATTTGGAGGACAAAACAAAAGCCAAAATCTAAGCCCTCTTTAACTTACTAGCCACATGATTTTGCTCAAGTCAGTTGAGTTTTTAGGGATTCAATTTTTTTATCTCTTTATTGGAGATGATTATACCACCACTTCATATTGTAGTGTGAAGCTCTAATGAGACTGAAGATTTGAGAATGCTGTGTCAACTATAGAGAACTTTCTAAGTATGAGTTACATTATAATATAAACTTGGAAACCAAAATGTATCTCATAACCTGTAAGACACAGATTTTGTTTCTGGGAACAACATAATAATTGTTGCTGTGGATCAGAGAACTAATGAAAACATTAAGTTAAGGGAAGAAAAAACATTTTTTAAACAAAAAGTGCACTGTTTAAAATTTTCAACACAAGGTAAAATATTACTGTCCACATTTTTAGCAATTTCAGCCAGTTTTTTCTACTCTTCTAAAATTTATATAGCTAAACATAAATCGATGTATTCATAAATTATTTTTTAAAGGACACTTGGATAATCCGTTTATAGTTGAAGATTTGAGGATACAAGAATATGTATACCATTTATCAGTGAGATCCCCAGTGTAATCATAAAGCTTTAAAGCTTGAAAGGAATATAAAATCTCCTATTCTAGCCCACATGTGTTATAGATTAAACAAAACAAAACTAGATTTCAGAAAAAACTATAGGTATAATTTCATCATTCAAACTAGTGTAAACATGATTTTTAAAAAATAAATACATAGAATAAAATTACAAACAGAAGCCCAAAGTTCAATTAAAAACAAAGGACCAAACTGACAAAGATGGTAGATTGTTTTCCATTTTTATAATTCATATTCTTTGTCTATTTTCCTTCATTTTGTTGTTTGCCAGCATTCACTATAGATAAGAGATAGTTAATGGTAATGATTTAATATAAATTTTTAAAGAAAATTTAAATTTAAGAAAGTTCAAGAAATATTTCTGTGATGGGAAAACACTAGTATTATTTTGCTTGATCAGTGGAATACTACAATTTAGTGTATGTAACACTCGTGCTTTTCAGAGATATATTTTAAGAACTACTTATTTAAACAAATAAATTAATACCCTTATTTATTATCCATTATGATATTCATTTGGTGGTGAATAATTCTGCAAATGAATAATTAAGTCACTAGAAAGTTACTAAAGTTAGCCTTCTCTATATGAAATTCAGTGACTCTCACATATATAAGATGAATATTTCTATAATTATTATACAGCATATATAAAGATGTTCCGCAGTCCTTTTGGTAAATTTGTGCCAAGGTGTAGCAGTCTTTTATTCTGAGGAAACCAAAATTTTCCTTGAAATGTCTTTTACATTAGTTGTATGCTTCCTGATTTTCTAAGTTCATATACTTTGATTTCTTAATAGTGAATTATAGAATTTGGATATAGAATTTGGAAGTGGGACATTGCTCAGGCGTCTTCTGATTTAAAATAATATATGTAATTTTTCCTAAACAACTGAAAATAAGTAACCCATTCTATACTGTCGAATATAAGGAAATGACAGTATGCCAATTATTCTCATTCGTATGTTAAATATTTAATTTCCAGAAATATAATAACTGTAGTTAACACATGCATTTGACTTTAGAATTAAAAAACACTTTACATGCATTATTTCATTTAATTTAAATAAAGAATAAAGTACAGATGCTGAAGACAGAATGGTAGAGGTTATGTCAGCATAACTATATTGCAAACCACCATATTTAATTTTCATATTCAGATCATATACCTACTACACATTGTCTTTAAATAGCTCTGTCTTATATCTTATTTACATTATATACTTAGGAATTTTGTGTTGTTTTTGTTTTTGTTTTTGAGGCAGAGTCTGGCTCTGTTGCCCTGGCTAGAGTGAGTGCCGTGGCATCAGCCTCGCTCACAGCAACCTCAAATTCCTGGGCTCAAGCAATCCTCCTGCCTCAGCCTCCCGAGTAGCTGGAACTACAGGCATGCGCCACCATGCCCGGCTAATTTTTTCTATATATATATTTTTTAGTTGTCCAGATAATTTCTTTCTATTTTTAGTAGAGACAGGGTCTCGCTCTTGCTTAGGCTGGTCTTGAACTCCTGACCTTGAGTGATCCACCCTCCTCAGCCTCCCAGAGTGCTAGGATTACAGGCATGAGCTACCACGCCCAGCCAAGGAATTTTGTTTTTATCATTTTAGAAAATTAGATTATATAGTAGTATCCCTTTCCTATTTCAGTGTTTTGGAATAAATAGAATGTCTATAAATAAATTTTTCTATATAAGTGAAAAACTATATGATAATCCATATGACAGCTTTCATCCTGGGAAAATTATATATTTTATAATGGAGTTTTATGAGGCTTAATTCAATTTCTTTCCTGCCTGTTTAAAAAAAAAATCCAGTTTTAGTTTAAATGATTTTATATATAGAAAAAGGGCAGGGAAAATCTAAATTTTTGATAAATAGTGATAAACATAATAGTCATTAATGTGTTTTCAAATATGTTTGTGAATTGCTGTGATGCCTCATCTGCTCCATTCTTTTCTGTGTGCCATTAATCTAAATTTGGTAAAGTCCAGTGCCCGAGTGGTGGCATGTTCTCAGTATGTGCTAATGATTATTTTATGCCCATGAGTCCTTTGACAATATTCTTCCCTGGTGAAGAGAGATTATGAATCTTCCTTTCATATTCTTCAGTTTGTATGTCAGTGCTTGAATTATATCAAGATAGAGGTCACATGAAATTGTTTTATCTACATTTTTACCCAACTGAGAATGATTAAAATATATTGAATGCATTTAATATAAATTACCTAATGGTTACCATGTCAGTATGTATCAATTAATGAAAAATTAATGAAATGTTTCCTTTGAAACATAGTTTCATTTTTAATGAAAACTTTTATACTACCTCAGAAAAACAGTGTTTGTACTTGAATTCTCGAATGAGAGTTGATGAATAACAATATGTAGATGACATTTGGAGCAAACTATATCACTTTAAAGAAAAATGAACTTCTAATATCATATGACAACATCCACACTTGAACTCAAATGTGACATAAGACGTATGTATTTTCTACTTAGTCAAACTCAGAAGTACTTGAACTTTTCGTTTATTTCTTGGCCAATTTTAAATATTTCTGCTCATGTCCTAATTATAAGCATTTAAATGACCAATTTCCTAATGAACATAAACATGGACAGCATGTGCCAATAGATTTTTTTTACTAATGCCTGGAATAACTTTTAGAAAACGTTTCCCAATGGTATTTATTATTTTATATTTAATGTTAATGAATGGGAATGGTACATACGGTGAAATACTGATAAGGCCATATTAAGCCAGCAAAACAAAGTAAAACTTTAACTGAGCAAAATAAGGTAGTATAGGATTTCAGCATTTCTCTTTAGGTGAGCCTGTCTAAATCATATTCATAACAGGGTATCAGCATATGTTAGATAGCTAGAAAGCTAAGGAACAATTAATTTGCCATTTTAGAATTATTTTCTAGAAAAGCATTAGTTCAAATCAGAAATAAATGAAAATTAGTTTTAAGAAAAGAAACTGCTTTTTCAGGATCCATGCTTGTCTCTCTGCCCTGAATAAATTAGGCTTACACTTAGTGAGCATTTAAATAAAATTTTAATAATTTCTATATCACCATGTTAAAATGCTAAAAGGCTTGGTGGGTGAAAGTTTTACAGAATGGATAAGGGGGAGGTTTTTTCTTTTACCGGAATAGTCCCAGAAAATTTGATATTTTATTACTGTAGCAAAACTTGGCAAATATTGAAGTACAGAACAAAATCTAGATTCTAAGTGAAATTTAATTCATGGCTTTTACGTGGTAAGTAATGCTATGTCAGTCTTTTAATATATATGTATAAGCACAACCTGTTGATTGGATTTAAGAGTTTTGCTGTGCTTCTTGTAAATTTTAATGTTCAGCTTGGATTTTAAACTTTGACATAAATATTTGTATAGTCATGCATCATATGTTGCAGTCAGTGAGGAACCACATGTATGACCGTAGTCCCACAAGATTAATATGATATTTTTATATTTTTACTATACCTTTTCTATATTTAGATACACAAATACCATTGTGTTACAATTGCCTATAGTATTTAGTGTAGTAACCTGGTGTATAGGTTTATAGCCTAGGAGCAATAGGCTGTATACACCATATAGCCTAGGTATGTAGTAAGCTATATACTATCTAAATTTGTGTAAGTATGCTGTTCCCACAAGAATGAAATCACCAAAGGGCACATTTCTCAGAACATATTTTCATTGTTATGCATGACAATGCATATGCTTGACTGTAAATAATAGTTACAAACATGTCAGAATAGTTTCTTTGACTTAATTTTATATTGGTTTACAAACAAAAGACAAAACATAACGAATAAATACTACTATTGTGTTCATGTTTTCAGTTAGAGATGGATGTGTCTCTTCAAAGTTCTTTTTTTCTTTTTGCTATTTTACTCTTCTGTTCATTGGTCCGATATTTAGATCAATGCTCTGGATGTTTCCAACAAAATGATGAAGAATACTATTACTTTTGTAAGTTTCAGAGGATATTAAAATACATTTGGGGACGAGGGAAATATGATTATAGGAATTGAGTCAAATAGGTACAAATTTCTGGACTGCAGGGATTATGAAATTGAAATTCACTTTTTTTCAACCTCTAGATTTTGTTTTAGAGATAATTCTTCACATCATTCTGAATTTTTAAAATTTAGATTTATTTGTAAGTTTTTATAGACCCTGGTTCTTTAGAAGTTAACAGGACATTCACTTCCCTGATTTGCATGTTATGTATAATTTAATATGTGCTTTACATTTTGGAAATATAAAGTATATGTTGATTTTCTGCTGCTTTTCTTGTGGTATAAGAGGTAAATCCTTCAAAGATTTAACATGCTATCAATTGCCAAACAAGCATTTCAATAATTCTCTGTCATATAAACATTTTTATGATTTTGAGAAAATAGGTGATGTCGATAATGAATTAATATCATTTGTATAATACTTCCCTGGAAATATTTTATGTTTGGCTTTTGTCAAGTCCCTCTTTGGTAAATATAGAGTTAGTTTATTTCCATTTATCCATTGGGGAACTGAGATGCTAATATTTACCTCCGTTTTTACTCACTAAACTCCGTCACAACCAGCAGGAATCTTACTTCTAGTTCTGTGGTTGAATTATTATATCTCAATTCATAGTACCACATTAACTACCATAGTTTCCTTTGTTAACTTTTATTTGTGATATTTCTCAAGGAGAAAGTCTTCATTTTCTACTTCTTCCAAATCATGAAGAGTGTGAACTTAAAGAGATATTAAGTAGATTTTAAGGTTTTTAAGTATTTATGTCTATTCCTTTAAACCTTCTGTTTTTTTTGCATCCAAAACAAAACTACACTTGCATTGGATAAGTATTCTATCTTAATATTTATTGAATTTACATATTATTAAATGAATGAAAAATGAAATGTTGATTAGACATCATTTGAGAGTATAGAATAAGGTTAAACAAAATAAAATTTGTAGAACAGAGCATAAATTCAGACTTCATGTTCATGTGTCATTTGAGTTGAATTTTTCATATTTGCTTTTAGGCCATATTTAATTTTTCTTGAGTTGCCTCATTTAACTGTTTTCAATAAAAGCTTAAAATAAAAGCACTAGAAAATATAAAATCTAATGTCCCTGATATACCAGGCTTGACAAGGTGCCAAAGATAAATAAATATGGTCCCTTCTCTTATCAGGCCTACTTTCAAGAGCTTTGAAAGGCTAATAGAAGTTCATAATTAAAGTCAAGATATGTAGAAAAATATCTTCATCTTCTCTATTTTAGAAGGAGTTGCTTGGTGACATATTCCACTGCAGGACAGGATTAATACCCAATGAAGGATAAGGATAATAAAATTTGCAGATTATAGACTATCTATTGCATTATTACTTACTATCGTATAGTACCACATATTTTCAGCTAGTT
Organism: Avahi laniger; assembly: GCA_963575035.1. Taxonomy (NCBI): domain Eukaryota; kingdom Metazoa; phylum Chordata; class Mammalia; order Primates; family Indriidae; genus Avahi; species Avahi laniger. The sequence continues at coordinate 11,786 of CAUYSK010120914.1, read as the reverse complement.
TTACTTAATGTATTTGCTGGTGACAAAGTGAGTCTAAAGAAAAGGAGTAGCTGACTAGTAACATTTGGAGAGATCACCAATGGAAAAAGAAAAAAAAACAAAGGAAAGGAATCTGAAAACTAATCGTTTCTTGACCAATTAGTAACAGAAATTTCTGAGTTACTCCTTTCTTATTTTTCATTGTTAGCTGATTTGATTGGGAAAAGAAAAGAGATTTTAATTTTACCTTTGTCATACAGGGAGAGAATTCACTGTTTCAAAATGGAACTGACAAGTGAATTTAATTAAGACCGATAATATGGCAGCACAGTGAAAGCTTGCAACTATTATCAGCACAGAAATTTTAACCAAGCTATTACTCTTTGACCAATGCTTTATTACTTGTCATGATGGTGAATATTTAAATAGAATAGGTTGAAAAGGTTTCATTCAAATGTGTGTGTGTGTGTGTGTGTGTGTGTTTCATTTTCTTTTTTTTTTTTTTTTTAGGTTTTACTCACACTGTGGGGCTACCTTAATGAGTGAACAAAAGGCAGTTAGATAATTTTGTGTATATGAGAGCTGCCGGTTGATACTGACATGTATGTTTTCAACAGTAAATATTCTGCTTTGTTAGTTGTTTACATAATAAGAACAAAAATCCATATCGTAAAATAGTGATGAAATGAAGCTATTTCTGATAAAAGAATATATGGTAGTGCTACAAGTCCTTAGTTCTAGGAATTTTAAATGAATTGCTCTAAGCCTTTCTGATTCCCAGTTCTGTGCCTGATACTAATCCCCTCCCTCCACACAAGCTCTTGCCGAATTGCAGTCTCCCCTTGTCTCCAGTTGGCATAAGCAAGATTTGAATGCAGGACTATGTCTGGTTTGATTGTCACTGTATCTTTAGTGTTTAGCAATGTGTCTGGTACAAAATTGGTACCCCATAAATATTTGTGGAGTGGATGAACACTCACACTTTGCCACCAGGAAACCCATCATAAAAGTCCAGTTCTTAGACTTACTCATGGCATTTGCTTCCTTTTCTCTGCAAATTCTTTGCACTTTTGTATTTGTTTTATTGCATTTCACTCATGTGAATGTTTCTTAGTAAATGAGCTTGTGTTTTGTTTAATGTTGTATATCTTCATTTAGTCTATAATATTCTGATACCAGATACTAATAAATATTTGTATACCATCTAGTAAAATATGAATGGCACTCTTAATGGAGAATGAACTTTGAATTCCCATATTTGTAGAAGTGTGTTTTTTCTTCCCCAACTTTGTTCCCTTTATGACCAAAGAGACACATTTTGAGGGTGTTGGGCTGGTTCAGAGGCACAGTGTTATTCAGCGTTATGATGTGGTCCTGATCTTCACCTTCTTTTTCTATAAAATGAAACTAATACACACAAGAAAGATTTGTTTGGGAATTAAATGGCTAGTGTTTAAAGACATCTAACTAAATGGGACTTCATTCAATATTAGTACATTTCCCTCTCTGTTCATTTGTTCCTTCCATTGCTAGCTGTTTCACAAAACTGGCCCACATACAGAATAAATTTCTGTGGTCCCATTGGCACTGGATTTAACCTTTCTTTTTGAGCAGTACTATTTTGGAAGATCTGGACACCATCATTGCCTCCCTGTCTTCTCCTTTTTCTTCTCAAACCCTGTATGTTTTGTCACCGAGACCTGTGCATGGCATTCTGTTCTGTTCCTGTCAGAGCACTACTTATATTGTTGAAATTGTCTTTATCCCAAATTGGAATATAAGCCATGCCTGTCTTGTTCACCATTGTATGTCCAACACTTAGCAGTGTCTAGTGTATAGATTGCACTGTATAAATATGTATTGAATAAATGAATGGATTTGCTTTTTTTTTCTATTCTTATGGGAAAGGGATGACATGAAAGGGGCATGACAAAAGTCAGTGAATTCCCTGATTACAGAGTACAACCCAGTGCCTTCCCAAGCACACACTCTTTGTATATTTGATGTCATTAGTAACAAGAGTTTTAATATATGAAGAAACAAGCTAAGTTTTCCATCTGTAAAAACTGTTCTTCAGGATCCTATGCCTTAATTTGTTTTTCCTTTGTATGGTTATAGATTCACCATTTAAGCCTTACTTGATCTCTTTCTTAAAAATGTACCTGTCTTTCCCATAATTGAAAATAGTTAACACTATGCTTTTCACATTATTTGAAAAGCTATATCAGGATTTTATCATATTCCCATTAACCTTGTAAATCTGTAACTCTGGTGTTTAAAGCTTTGAGAGTTTAAGGAAGTTAGTTCACATTTTCAATAGGTAATTTTTTCTTCTTAGTATAAAAGTTGAACCAGACACTTGAAAATAAATTTTATCCCAAAATGCATGAAAGTAATAGAATTTACAGAGTATATATTGTTAAAAATATTATTGCACAATTAAAGGAAGACTTCTTTGCCATTAGGTAAATTAGTCATACAATAGGTTTAAATTATTTAAAAATAACACTATGAGGAAGAAAATAAAACTTTTAATTCAAATGATAGTGTCAGATCAAGGAAAGAAAAAATAATAGCTTACTCTTGCCAGGCACATATTGTTAACTTTGTTCAGGTGTCAGCTTTGTGTTTCATTTAGCTTTCAGCTTGTCCCAGAAGGTGTTACTATACTGTGAAGGTGTTAGGTAGTGTAGTAATGGAACAGGAGATAAAATGGAAGGCTCAAAATGTCTTATCATTTGGACCTTCCTGGAGAAACATAGCTTGAATTTTTGAGTGGTCAGCTTGACATTTTAAAGCAGTGAGAAGTTGGGTCATTATTTCTAGAATACTACAGTAGTTAGAAGAAAAAGATTTAAAAGTTCATTGCAGTAATTGCTGACAGCTTCCACAGAATGAGAAGTGCTTTTAGTAAGCATGTGCTGCCTTGAAAAAAGGCAACCTACTAGGAATGTGAAAGAAGACAGTGGGCTTTGTAAGATGAGAGTGACAAAAAGGTAGATTTGTGAATTCTTGTGCTCCTGAAATAATTACATTCATTCTGAAGGAAGAAAAGGATTAAAATGACTTTTAGTGATTGTTCATGTGTTGATGGTCTCCAAGCAAAGAAAGACTCTAGGCATCTGAAATTAACACCTTATGTATTTTCGGTAACTGAAAGTACAAAACCTGGTGGCTGGGTTGTCACAGGGAGCAAGGTAGCTCGTATCACTGGGCTTGGTGCAATCCATGTGAAGTGCTGAGGTGATCCCTACTGTAACACCATTCCCCTCCTTGGAAACCTACAATTTGCCTCTTAGTCCCAGATGGGGAGGAAACTTGCAAACAGCCGCAAGCCATACATAATGGCAGGGTTCACATCCTGACAGGGACAGAGTAGAAAAAAGGAAACATTCAAAAGAGTCTTCATATCATTATTCGAGTCAAGGACTTTATGCTTTTTGGGAAGGTTGAAGCACTTTTTTTTTCTTTTTTAAAGTTTTATGTATGTTGTGTTTTTGTTTTTTTTTTTTCCTTCTCTTGGATGTCAGCCAATATTCAACTGAAAGAAACACATGAGGATGGCACATTAATCACATTTCACTGTCTTCTGCTTAAGTAGCTAACGCTTATTTAATGAAGAGCATCCTGCACATATACCAACAAGGTTCCCAGTATATATATTATGCATATCTATAATGTACATTCACACTTAAACATGCTCTTACCTATGACCTTAAGAAACATGTTAAGACAGAGAATTAGGTATGCTGTTTCTTAGCCAGAAGTTTTAAATATATGATCTCAAGGTTAGATCTTTATCCAAACCCCAAACCTAGGAACAGATTTTATATAAATAAATTTATATTGTGATACTAAGTGACTAATAATTATTATTACCAATTACCCAAATTGTTATTTATGTAAAACTTGAAGCATAGTCTGGTTGCATCCTGAGCTCATAGGTACCACAGTCTGAAGGAACTTCAAGAGCCTTAGCCTCAGACAGGTAGACAGTTAATTATTTTACCTGCACAAATAAGTAGCATTACCTTCATTTCACAGATTAGGAAGCTAAAGGTCTTAGAAGGTAACCCATGCAATTCTAGGTGGTGTAGACGTGATCTTCAATGCTAAATCACAAATTAATAGGAGGAATAAAACCCAGTTTGTATAAATGTGAGTCTACTTGTTATCTAACCAGAAAAACGTCAAGTATTTTAAAACAATTATTTTTTAAATGGATAAGGAACTCTCTTACATCTGAGAAAGGTAATATATGTTTACAAACTTTAAAAGAAAACTATTTATATGCCCTTTAACTATATGAGACATGTCTGCCTCCTTTGCTTTCTATAGTACATAGAACTATGTCATCACATAAATATGTTTCGTATACTTTAGTTATAAGCTTTAGAAAGCTGACTAAAGAGGGATTTAGAAATGGAGACAGACAACTCAATGAATAATCAAAACTTCAGTTCACAAGTAGACAAAATGCTTGAAGTAACTACTTGCAATCAGAAGTTATGTTTTTGAATTAGTGATCTTTATTTCTTGGTTATTTAAGCTCTACATTTTGCACTGAGATTTTATATTATTTGCATATTCTGAGGACAGGGGGTACTTCTGAGTCTTTGTATTTCTCATCACAATATTTTACAATGCCTGGTTGCCCATATATAAAAGAAAAAAAATAGATAGATAGATATGCATCCATTTCACCCCTACCATGAAAGCAGGGACCATACCTGTCTTGTTCACTGCTGCATCATGGTTCCTGGTACAGAGCAGATGCTCACTGAGTAGTTTTGAATGATTTCTTAAGAGTTCCATCTTTCATATTTTGGTTGTTGCAACACAAGTCTGCTAATAAGCACTTGTCTTTTGAAATTACTGCCATTCAAGCATTAGTTGTCTTATGTTTTACACTATTTTAAACCCTCTTTGATTTTAGAATATATTCTATTTATATGTTACCCATTGAAAGTATGCATTCCTGAAAAAATGGTGTGACTTGAACCCAACATGTCCTCATGCTGTTTTACTCTCTTCATGCTTATCCCTTATCTTGAGTACTGTCTTTTCTTCTTATATAAATTATATGCAACCTGGAAGTACTATTAATATTTAAATGCCACTTCCTTCATGAAACCTTCTGTGTCTTCCCTGTACTTCTATGTAGTAAACATACCTCTAGAGTTACGTGTGTTTCTCATAGGTTTATAAACTGCTTTCATATAGATCTATTAAGAAGCAAAATAGTTCTAAACATGTTGTATATATAATCATATTTAATATTGAGAAGGGCTTTAGGAGGAAAGTATTGTCATTGATTTTATTGATGAGAAAATCCAGACAGATTTCTTAAGGTCACATGATGATAAAATGAAAGAACTTGGCTTTAAACCCTAAGGCACTGGATCTAGATCCCATGCTCTTAACCACAGGGCTATATTGCTTGGTCTAAGCAACTGCATGCTTTCCCAGTCTTAAGATTTTTATGTAGAAGATATTGTCCTCACTTTTATATAATAGGAAAAAGGGAGATATTAAATGACTTCTTAACATTTACACATGTTAAACATTTAAATAGGTATTTTAATCCAGCATATCCATTATTTAACAATACCATATATATCTTTTGTTATTACGTTTTACCTTTTAATATATGCATTTCCATATACCTATTTAAAGTTTCTTTAGTTTCATTCATTAAGAGTAGACAACTAGGTATGAGTATTGAAAAAAAAAATTGTTGCTGCTACATTGTGGGAAATAAATATGTGGCACTGATTTGTTAAAATTTGCTTGGCGATTATCCAGATTAATTCCCCTTAATCATCACAAGTTTTCTTTGTCACTACTTGATATGTCAGGTATTGCTTATACATTTCTAAGTGATCAATCCTTGCATCTCAGGACCAAATATGGGCTGTTTATTTGACTTAGACAAATAATGAAGTGTTTATGGAAGACACCAGGGAAAGAACTTCTGTAACCTTAATCTCGATGCGGGTGACCCAAGGATATTTGAACCCTTGGGTATGGAAAGCTGTTGGGTTCCCCTGTCACTTCACTTCGGAGACCCAGTAATGCTGAAGTGAGTCGCACTGCTTTGGTTCCTCCCTCGGTTGGTTGCCGTTGCCCAGTGATAGAAACCCTGCCCCACTCCTTATCTTCTCTTTAGCGTGCAGGCAGCACTGCCTTCTGACCTAGTTTAAGCGTCCTTAGTGACCTCTGGCAATCCTGTGTTGTGGGTCCCTTTGGGAACATGCCCACTCGGCTGGATTTTATAGTTATGATTTTCCTTCTTACAGAAGTTAGGTTAAGAATTTTGTACTCCCCTTATTAAAGAGATAATTTCACACTGTAATTTGCTTCAGAAGCCTCCCACGCTTATGTTAAGCAGATGGTTGCCAAACACCAGTTCAAAGTAGATTGCTCTTATATGAAATAAAATCCATGCTCAGAAAATTTGGCAGTGTAAACTGGCCTTCTTCCAAAACAGGCTCTCAGACAAATTTCTCTTTACTCAAAACTGGCAAACTACTACACCTGTATTAGATCTGGGCTGAAAAACGGATCAAATGGTACACAGTGATTCAAAGTTATCTTTAACGTATTGACATCCCTTTATTTCTTTACCGATTACTAGTAGTTGTTTTGCTATTGGTGACATAGAGGAAATAGCAAAAATCTGGTCATGAGATCTGGGTTCCAATCTCAGCTCTGACTTTGAATAAACTGTATGATTTGGCTGCTACTTCACCTATTTTGAGCTTCAGTTTCCTCATTTGTAAAATGAGAATAAAATTACATACTTCACAGAGTGGCTGCTGTGATTAAATCAGTTGATACATACCATGCACCTAAAGTCTTTCCTGTCATATAGTGGTCCTTCAATTAATGTGATGTCGATGATTTGTGTTTAAAACCTAACTCTGTATTGTTATATTTATTTGTCACCTGTAGTTAATTTATGCAAAGTCTCAGTAACCTAAAACCAGAAGTATAATATGTAAATCAGCAACAACAGTTCAACAAATACATATTGGGTGCCTAGTGTATGTAAGGATAGGAGGGTTTTACACCTGTGAGTAGAGTATTTCCTTTCAAGGACCTTGCACTGTAGGCAGTGTAGAGTTAAGGTGAATATACTAATGAAAGTACTGTAACGTAAGGTGATAGAAATGTTATAGGAGAAAAATTTTGTGCTCAGAAAACATCCATGAGAAAGGTAGCAAATAAGTGAGCCTTGAATTGTGTGCTAATTTTGATAGAAATAGGGGAAGAATTCCAGAAAATAATAACGGGAGCTAGGAAAAATAGTAAATAGAGATATATAAGATGTATTTCAAGAAAAGTGAGAATATGATGGGACCATGCTGTGGACATCCTTGAATTCCACAGCAGTACCTTTGCATTTAATTGGTAGGCAGTGGGCAATCATTGAAAAGGTTTAGGAGAGTAACACAAGCTGTTCCTTTGAAAGATTAATCTAACAACTGAATATAGGATGAATTGGGGGAGTAGGATGTGGCAAAAAATTGAAGAGACCAGTTAGATAGCTATTGAAATTGTTCCAAGTGAGAGGTTATGGGGATGTTAAAGTAGTTGTATTGCCCAAGAAAGTGCAAAAACAGATACAGATATTCAATACATGGCAGATGTTGTATGTTTAGGATTTGGCAAATGAAATCTTTCATTTAAAGGTTGGATAAAGGGATAGATTGCTATTTGCCTGTGGCATTTCTATTTAAGCACAATTCATTTTCAAACATTGTACAGTTCTCATGAACTAGTTGTCTACCAAAAAAAGTAGAAACTTCATCCTTGGTCTACAATGGTGCCACTGTGCTGGGTAATAAAGGTGTGTGTTTTGATGATGTGCACGGCTATATAAGGTTTCATGCGTTGTGGGAGATCATGGGAGTTAGATGTTTTGTCCTTTTTTTTTTTTCCCCCAAGAAAGTAGGAAGGAGACTTGACTTTTTTGTTCTTTGTTTTTGTTATGAAAGATTCATTTAAATGTAAATGAATGCTATATGAGCCGCTCACAAGTGTGATTTATCTTTATATCAATAATTAACATAAGACTGTCAAAACTTGACCACAAAGGAATCCCTGAAATGCTATCCTTAAATGTTGGTTTAGAGAATAAAATTGATAATATTGATTTATCCCTCAAATTACTGTCTTTTCCTATCACTGATAAGTTATAACATGACAAAGAATATAGAAACTAATGTAAAAAGTAGAGAAGAGGAGGGAAAAGATTGAACATTAACAAATTCTTCAGCAACTAGCTGTCCTACTTGGACCTACCCTAAGTTTGGTGTAAGACCAAAAGACATTTAAAAATTAGGAGGTAGTTGTTTTCAGTTAGACATGCATCCCAGTTTGGATAGAAAGTATTAATTCAATAGTTTGGTTTATAAGTGTTTTAATCTGACCATTCTGGACTTGAATTCCAGCTGTCTTCAAATGATGGACATAGTTTTATAGCTATTGACAGATCTATTTGCCCATGACTGATTTTTGTCCTAAATATAATACTAATGCTGTATACTTGTTTAATTGGAGTATCATGTCATAAAAAATGGGTAGGCTAAGAGACAGAAGATCTTGAGCTGATAAAAGGCTCACATTTACTAACTTTGTGTTCTTTGCAAAGTCACTTAAGAACCCATGCTTCAGTGTTCATCTGGGGCTACTCTACCTATAATGCAGTCATTTTGAGTATCAAATGAGACAGAATATGTATTTTATAAATCGTAAAAACCATGTTTATTATTCTTTCTGTCATTATTACTACTATTATTAAAAGCATTCTAATCCTTGGTCTATAAGAGATTACTTTATTCTAGCCTGCTATTTTCAGGAATATCAAGTGTTATTTTCCCCCATATCTTAGATGATGCAGGTGGCTGAATCAGGATAAACAAATTTCTCAAGGTCCCACAACTAGTTAAGTGGCAGAACAGGAGACAGAGACCCTGGTTGCCTGCCTTCAGATGCAGAGTAACTTTTATTACACTATTCTTGAAAAAATAACAGTATATCAGAAATCAGTACTTTCTTGATCTGGATTTACTCCCAGTGGGTTTAAGAAATTCACAGTCTAGCTATATTGGGGAGAAAAATGAGGTGATGTGATGTACAGACTAGAATGCTACCCAGAAGTGGCTCAGCTGCAATCCAGTGACACCAGTGTCTGGACTTGTCGCACTGTTTATAAAATGAATACTTTAAGGATGTTGTGAGGGAGCAATTTTGCAAGACTTACCCATTTATTTATCTACAGTTAAAAGGAACAAAGGTTTTGTATTATGTGACATTTCATTGAGGATATTAAAAATGAGATTACATACACCTTAAAATAACTTTTGTTGTGATAATTGTATAGACTGTTGGTAAATTCTTAGTAAATAATTGGACTTTACATTAGAGTTTTGAAGGTAATTTGTTTTTCTGACACATCATGTTAAATAGCTACTGAGCTATTAACACAGATTTAATCACATTTGGTGTTTCTGTTTCGTAAGTTTAAATAAGAGAGTTATATTAGTGCAGAAGCAACTGCAACAGATAGACATATTGATTCAATTAGTGTGTATAACACCATTTCAAATATCTGCATAGTCTGGGAGAAACTGATGCTTGTTAGTTATAGAGTCCCTTAAGTGTCTTCTTAAATTCTCACAAAACAAAAACCAAGCATATAAAAGTCTGCTTACTTACACATCAACTTGAAAGGTCTCTTCTTTTACTATTTGGTGAATAAAGAATGGTATTTTAGCTATCATTTATTCAACACTGTGAAACAAATATTCTTTAATTCCCATAGTATTTACTTCCTTTAAAAGTTAAAATTTAAAAAAATATAATGGGAAACTAAACAGAAGTCACTAACTTGATAGGAATTAATCTAGAAAGTTGTTTTCTACTCTATAAGATCAACAAATATTATATCCTTTTAAATAGAACAAATAAATCATAATGCATCTGCATTATTAATGTTTTCCTGGCTAGGAAACTTGACTAAACTGCTTGTGGATTAGTAAAATCAGGTCATACTAAGAATAAAGTTTTAAGTTGTAGAAAATTTGATGTAGATATCTAAAAATGTTTTAATATTGATATTTTAAGTTTTGGTTACTATGTATTTACAGAACTTGAAATTTAAAAATTATAGGATTATTTATGAAAACCAAATTCTAATGATGAAGATAGAATTTATTCTTTTAATTTGACAACTCAAAATTAATTGAATATATTTCATAATGCATATAAAATTTATTATATAACCAAATTATAGATGTTAGTGAAACATTTTCTGTATTCTTACTCATGAACTCTTTCATGGTTTATTTCAGAGTATATACTATAATGTTAATATGGATTTCTTAATTAATATTCTTTTGCTTTTAGCCTTAAACCTTCACTGTCATATTTAGCAAAATATTAGGCAAGTAGTAGGTACTTAATAAATATATTCTAATTCAGTGATTTTTATAGAGAATTCAGTGTTGTCTTTCTTATTTCAAGTGGATGGGTTCTAGAAGTATAGAGTCTACAAATGTATGTAACAGCATTGTACGTTTTATTTCCCATTTCATATATAAATGAAATTTGGGTTTTGATTTTTTAACTTTTGAGGTATAATAGTTGTAGCAAAGAAAATCTTCATTATGACATAGATTGAATTAATTATTTTTAATAGTTTCACAAAATAACAATTTTACCCCATTTGGTTTTAGATTATACCTTTCTTTTTTTACAGTGATCTATATCTATTTACCTGTGTAAAAGCTTGTATTCAGTTATCCTTTTATTCTTTGCCATATTAGTGAGTTAAAGACAAGTCTAGTGTAACTGTTCATTTGCTATTATGTATCTGGAAACAATGATAATTATGAAGCTTTTGAGTGAAGAGAACTTTGTATGGTTACTGAAGAAACTTTTATAATTGAAAACTGTTTGGCCTGAAAGTCACTTAAAAAAGAGCTCCAAATTAGTCCCTTTACTTCTTGTCCTGGATACAATCAGTTGTAAATGCAAATGATTAAGGTATGTGTTTTTAACACGTCTGTAAGATTAAATTCTCATGTTTGTTAATAGTATTTTGAAAATAGAAAAGAAAGGCTTGCATTCATAAGTATGTTTGCATTATAAAGCAATTTTTGGAAAACTATGGGGAACTTTTTATCCTGAAATATATTCAATGCTTTTTCTATATACACTTGGTCATAAAAGTCTTTTCTATTAACCTTTCTGTGTTCACAAACCTCAGAATCTACTAGAAAAATGGATATAACAATTAGCCATAAGTTCTAAGTAGAAGTTCTGTTACAACTTAAGTATAAGAAACATCTTTACCATAAAACCTAAAATCTTATTTCACATTTCCTCTTCATTGCCAATAATGTGTATTGTCAAAATACTTTTTAAATTAAGCCATTGTTATTTGTCACTGTGTAATAATTTGTGTAAATTCCCACCAATAGTCTTGAGTTTTATATTCTTCATTTCGTATCAGAGAAACAAGCTTGAAAAATAACTCTTGGTGTTGCAATTCTTTTTTTTTTTTTTTTGAGACAGAGTCTTACTTTGTTGCCCTGGCTAGAGTGCTGTGGCATCAACCCAGCTCACAGCAACCTCAAACTCCTGGGCTCAGGTAATCCTCCTGCCTCAGCCTCCCGAGTAGCTGGGACTACAGGCATGTGCCACCATGCCCGGCTAATTTTTTCTATATATTTTTAGTTGTCCAGCTAATTTCTTTCTATTTTTAGTAGAGACGGGGTCTCGCTCTTGCTCAGGCTGGT
>CAUYSK010120913.1:0-24018 GCA_963575035.1 Avahi laniger | reverse complement strand
GGATAGAGCTGGAACACATTCTACTAAGTGAGGTATCCCAAGAATGGAAAGACAAGCACCACATGTACTCACCATCAAATTGGTATTAACTGATCAACACATAAGTGCACATATAAGAATAACATCTATTGGATGTTGGGCGGGGGGGGGGAGGAAGGAGGAGGGAGGAGGGGACGGGTATATACATACACAAAGAGTGCAATGTGCACCACCCGAAGGATGGACATATTTGAAACTCGGACTTAGGGGGGAGGGGGGGCAAGGGCAACATACGTAACCTAAACATCTGTACCCCCATAATATGCTGAAATAAAAAAAATTAAAAAAAAAATTCTAAAATTATACAGTCTGAGGCTGGACTGGTAGCTCTGAAAAGTCAAGGAAAACTCAGGTATCTTCCGGGTCATTGCCCCACCAACTCACCCTCTTAATTCAAGATTATATATTCACATTACAAGGAGTAGTATGGAAGAGGGGGAAAAAAAGCAAAAGTTGCTTACCACCTGTCTTCTAAAGTTTCTGAAAGCTGCCACACAGCATTCTACTTACATCTTTTTGCTCAAAACATGGCCATTCCTGGTTGCAAGGATAGTGGGCGTTTATTCTTTGTTTTGCTCAGCCATATGCCCAGCTAAAAATCCTATTCCTATGGCAGAATAGAAGAAGAATGAATATTGGAGGACAACTAGCAGTCTGCCACATTGTATTCCTTGTATTGCACTGTATTTTTTTTTTTTCTGCTAAAAATAGACTCTGGAGCTACCTAAAATAGAATGCTTTAAATTACATGTTTTTTTTTTAAATTTCAGAATTTTACAGGGGTACAAATATTTTGGTTACATGGATTGCTTTTGTACTGTTTGAGTCAAAGTTATAAGTGTACCCATCACCCAGATGGTGCACATTATACATTGTTATAAAAAGTTGAGCTATAAGTCAAAATTCTGTGACTGAATGTAACCATAGGCACTTCAGTGAGTGGTTTAATTCTCTATCTTATTGTGAGAGTAATGTCTGTCCTGCCACTTTAAAAGACTGCTTTGAGGATCAAGCGAAAATAAACTGGGATAATAAAGGTGAAAGCAATTTTTGAAATGTGATATAAATAACTCTCAAAGCAAAGTAGAATTAAAGCTATAAATTATTTTTTGTCTTCTTTAAACATTTATGTTTCTCATTCAGAATTATTTCCATTCTCCTTTTGAGTTTCCTAATGAAATGTGTCAGGAGTGCAAGGAACCAGAAACAAAAGTATATGATCTAATATTAGGTGATTCAGAGAGGGTTGCTGGTCTATCAGAGAGAGAAAAGGAAATTCCATCAAAATTGCCAATATTTATGAAAGCTCATACAATCAACCTGGTGTCTCAACCTTCTTCCTAAATTTAATTGTTATTAGCAGATAGAAAATTAGATCTTTTTAACAGAAGTTATTTCTCCTTGGGCAAAATTCTAGATTCCAGCAATCCTGTTTTGCAAAGAAAGCTACCATGGGCACTTAAGGTGAGCAAAGCACAGTAAATTAGCTGGTCTTTTAAAAATAATTTTCTGGAGTGTTTAATTTTGCTGTCATTATTGTTGCTTCTGTAGTTGTTTTTGAAAAGCAGTGCAAAGATGGAATATCTAGAAAGCATGTAGTAATTCTAAACTTTTCAAGGAAGGAAATATAATAAATTCAGACAAAGAGATCTCGTTAAAGATAGCTTATACAGATGCTACAGTTTTGTTCCTGCTCTGCTGGAGGAACAGATGGAGCACAGAGTGGACAAAGGTGTGGTGGGGACTGAAAGCCTTAGAAAAACAAAGGACAATTTGGAAAATTGTTATGAAAGACAGATTCTAGGTTTTGAAGATATATATATATATATATCCTCCCTGTGGACTCATAGACATGTACACTGTATTTATTTCCTCTCCCTATATATAGTCCAGCCACTTTCAAAGTAAAGCACATTGTTGAGATGCCCTCCAGGTAATCTATTAAAGACTTATTATTTAGAATAGATTGGGTTATGGTATAGTAACAAAAGAACCTCAAATTCTCAGTAACTTAATACAATAAAGGTTAATTTCTTTCCCATGCTACATATCTAACAGGAGTCAAAGTAGACTGTGCTCTACACAATCTCTCAAGGACACATGCTGCAAGAATCTCTACCAACTTTTAGCTGTACCATCTGGAAAATGAAATGCCTATAGTACCCACAGAAATGAAAAAGAGCACTAGAGGGTCTTATAAGAGATTTTTACTGCCTCAGCCTACAAATAAAACATTTTGCTTCTGCTCATAACCCATTGCCCAGAACTAGTCACATGACCCCAATCTAAATACAAGGAAGCTAGATAATGTGGGTGAGCATATGGAATATTTGGTGATTTGTGCTTGCTGACAATGACAGGTTTTAGTTCGAGGAGCTTTCTTTTCCAGAAGGGAAGACAGATCTTCTAGCACAATTCCCTCTGCACACAGATGCACGCACACACACATGCACAGAGTGAAGGAATTAAAATTCACCATAGAGGGCATGGGGGGCATATGTATGTATTCTAAAATGAGCTGAGTTTTGATGAGAGTGGGTGCTAGAATGGCACAGTGATAAAAGTGCAGGTGCTAGAACCAGACAGCTTGGGTTTGAATTTTAGATCCCCCATTTACCAGCTATGTGGCCTTGCTAAAGATACTTGAACTCTCAGTCTCACAGTTTTCTCATCTCTAAAATGGAGATGGATGATTGTAGTATTTATTTTAGGATTGCGAGGAGTAAATGGATTTAAATGGCACATATAAAATGCTTAGCGCTAAGTTCAGCACTTACGTATTCAATAAAAGTAAAATCATTCTTTAGTGTCTAGCTTTCTAACGTGCCTCCTTAGATTAATGATTCATTGTACAGTTTCATTATCTTTTTCTTCCATCTTCTTCCTAAGATTCTGTTTCTTCACTCTCCCCAGTTGGTTTATTCTTTTCTGGTGAAGGAATCAAACAGGACTCACACAAATTTTTTTTCTTAAAAAATACCATGTTGGCCAGACACGATGCCTCATGCCTGTAATCCAAGCACTTTGGGAGACCAAGGCAGGGTTATGGCTTGAGGCAGGAGTTTGAGACCATCCTGGGCAACAGCAAGACACTGTCTCTACAAAAATAAAGATAAAAATATTATCCAGGCATTGTGGCATGCATCTGTAGTGCCAGCTACTTGGGAGGCTGAGGCAGGAGGGTCACTTGAGCCCAGGAGTCTGAGGTTGCAGTAAGCAATAATGATGCTACTGTACTCTAAACTGGGCAACAGAGTGAGACCTTATCTCAAAAAAAGAAAAGAAAAAAACACCATGTTGATGTTGAATAGTGATGATGCCCTCAGGCTTTACTTTCCAGATGCTTCTCATCCACTGGGTCAATCTGTCTAGCAAATAGTTATGTGACTCACATAATATCACGAACTCTGGAGTCTCCTTGCAGGGTCTGGACTTGAAGCTCTGCTACTTACTATGACATTAGTCACCTTCATACACTTCTCTGACCTTTATTTCTTTATTTGTATTGTATAGATAATGATAATATGTACTTCATAAGGCTGCTGAGAACATTCAGTGGTATAATGCATGTAAATATTTAGCACAATAACTAGCATAGAGGAAGTGCTCAATAAATGCTTATGCTTTTTAAAATGAGGACAATAATACTTTCCTGAAAGGGCATGTATGAACTTAAAAAATATTAAAGCACCATAAACTGTTATCCCAGTATCTTATATACGTGTCTATAAGTATGTTGGTGTGTACATATATATAAGATGCACTTCCCTAAAACAAAAAGATGTAAAAACAACTCGCATCTGCATTCTGTGTTGGGCATAACTGCTGGCCCATCAGTAGATTACTATCCTTTCAGAATAGACCACAAGAAGCATCAATATATTGCTAGGTACTTGGATGTATATATTATTCTTAGTGCTTTAGGCCTTAGTTTTTAGAAACCTGCCAACCGGCATCAAATCAAATCAAATCCATATTTACTGAATGCTTACTCTATGCAAGATCCAATCGCTATAAAGCCTAGGAAATATTTTTAGCTTCGTGCATTATCAGCTGACTGATACCAAATGTACTGACTTCTTACTGGAATACCATCATGGAATATTCTGAGTGCTATTACTGCTTTTAAAAGAGCTCCTATCAAGAGAACTCTATGCCATTTTACTCCATCTTGCTCTGAGAAAAGAAAATGCAACAGAGATGAATATTTGATTTTGTTTTGTTTTTCCAGTGGCTCATCTGATGAAATACAGTTCCATCTGACTGCCTCAATGGATGAGAACAAGAAATTTATCTGCTGATATGAAGACTGACCCTCCTCACCCCTTCATTGAAAAATATAAAATGCATTGTTGTGTCTTCATATTAATAAGCATTGGTGGCAACCAGTGGCTTTTTATTTATTAATTTTCACAGTTATATAAGTTGACCTGGCCTGGCAATGTATACTGCACGTGGGCCAGACATTAGACCAGTACGCAGGTCTTGTGACATCTGCAAGTTTACTCATTAGCCGACAAGTTCCTTACCAGTGCTGTCCAATAGAAATATAATGTGAGCCATTTGTGATTTAAAATTTCCTAATGACCACATTTTAAATCAAGGCCAAAGTAAAAAGGAATAGGTGAGATTTTAACTTAATAACAAATTTTACCTAGTCTAATATATCTAAAATATTGTCATTTCAAATATAATCAAAACAAAAATTGAGATATTTTACATGATTTCTTATTTTGTCTTTGAATTCCAGTGTATACTTTACACTTACAGTACATCTATATCTTAATTTGGACTAGCTGAATTTCAAGTTTTATAGCTACATGTGGTTGGTGGCTACTCTATTGGACAGTGAAGCTTATGTACTGTATTGTTGGGTTATTTGATAGAGTAAAAAATTAATAAAATTTTGTTACTTTCTATGGAACTATTACATCATATATATTATTTATTACTTTATAATTTAACTAAAGTAGATACGTCCATTTTAATTTAATTATTTTATAATTAAAATAAACTTAAATAACAAGAATAAATAAAACAATTAGAACAAAAATAAAATATACTAAATATTTTTACATTATAAAACATATACCACATGAGCAAAAGAAAAGAAGGGAAAGCATACCAGACCATGGAAAGAGCAGGTAACTTGTCACAATATGAGCACAGGTGCTTAATTTACTCTTTTAAACCCAAATATAAAGAATAATTTGAGGGAAAACTTTTTTATAAACGGAAGAACAACATAAGTCTTTGAATATATGCACAGAAATTCTAGAGATCCTTCAACAGTTGAGGACATTGGTTCACCAGAATCCTCAAGAGTCTACTGTGCATTTGAAATAGAATTTGATGAGTGTTACCATTGAGGTAGGTACTGGGAACTAAGGAAGCATACAACAGAAACTACTAGACTGAGAGACTGTGTAAGGCAGAGTGGGTGACTTCCTCCTGGAAGAAGTTACATCTAAACAGAGTCTTGAAATGCTTTTAGGAGTAGCTTAGAGGAAAAGATTAGAAATATCTATCAGGAAGAAGGAATAGAACCTTGTTTCCTTTAAGGAAAAAGACAAAAATACATGTGATTTTGGAAACTGGAAGGTGCTTTAAGCCAGTAAGAGTAAATTTGACATAGGATTTCTCTGAAAAATGTTCAATAGTTTGCTGTTAAATATTGAGTGAATATCATTGTACTAAAATGCAAGAGGGTTTTGTTTCAGGAAAGCAGAAACCACCCCTGATATGTAAAACAGAGAAAATCCAGGGAATTGGTTACTCCAGGATGCAGCTGCCAGGAAGCCAGAGAGGGGAAACAAGGCAATCAGAGTCAGTAACAGTAGGGGGGAGCCCCATTTACCCACAGCATTGCAGGGACATAGGGACATAGTTTCCAGAGGCCAGAAGATGAGACACCTGGCAGAAGCAGAAGCCACAACTGGGGTTTCTGCACAAAAGCTGAGACCACAGAGAGAGGAGCTACCTGATGGGAGAAAATGCAGTCACTGTCAGGAAAGAAAGCAGAATGTAAAGGAAAGAAATAATCCAACCTCTTCCTTCCATTTATTTTTTAACCTCCCTTCACGAAGGCAAAAACCTGCTAATGTAATAGAGTGGGAAAGGCAGCCTGCAGAGCTCCTTTCCCCCACAAAACAGAGAGTAGAACAGAGCAAGAACAAGGTATGCATTTGATAGCAAACAGGCGATGGACCAGCATAGCATAGTGAGAAACAATGAGGGATTTGTCCTTCGATGTGTTCAACAAAAAAGTATATTAGTGTCTATCATGTATTAGAAATTCTATTTCTGTTGGGGATACAAAGGTGAATAAAAATGATCTCTAAATTTTATCAATAAAATGTATCAAAAACCCCAATGGGAGCAATGACATTAATTAGGAAATACATTAACGAGATGAACTAGCTGTTAGAGGTTTGGAATTGAGGGAAAGGTCTGGGGGCCTCTTGACAGGCCAAGGAGAATATTGCTATTTGGGGAAATCTCTGACCTAAGTGCGATAGAAGTATAAATATGAGCATTTAGAATATCTGCCCAAATTTTGAATAGTTTCTGTCTTGCCCCCCCTCCAATTAATGGGATTGAAGAGAACTGCAGACCACTGAGATCCCATGGCTCAATGAGTAGCCTTTGACTTTGGAGTCAAACAGACCTGAATATGAACTTCAGCATTGCTACTTACAGGTTGCATTCATCCTCACTTTTCCCAACTTTCAAAGAAGAAAAATAGTAACTCCTTTAAAAGCCTATTGTAAAATCTTATCTGTGAACATACATCTAACTTGTTTAGTTAAATGCTTGGGACCTTGTAGGTACTCAACAAAAAGAAGCTATTAATATTTTAAAGTAAATATGTAAGGAACTCATACAACTGCATACATATTAATTGAAACAAAATTCATTTACATTCACACAAATAAACTTGTGAATACACATAGGTAACATGAAAAGAGATTGTTTCATAACACAAGGCATTACTAATAGTTATAACAATTAAAATGATTTGTAATTTTCCAGGAATCATTAGTATCTTTCATTTAATATGCATAAAAAATTTAATTTTTAATTCTATAACTTGGAAAATATGCTTGCTTACCAATTACTGACAGATTTCAGAATATTTCTACATTTATGATATTCACTTACATAAATATTGAATTAGTATTTACAATGTCCAGTATTATGATTTAGTACTTATAGTGTCCAGTACTATGCTAAGTTTTGTCTTTGTCAAACATATTTGATAAAATGATAATCTTAGATAAATCCAACTTTTTGTCACCCATGTGCCTGAACCCCTGCTCTTAAATAAGGCAAAAGAAAAGTGCACATCCATGCTAGGTGGGCTCATGTTAAATTTTTATGCCATAAACCTCAAGTGGGCCCTTCCCTGTTAACTGAGCCTCTCCCAGTCTCAGACAACTGTTGCAAATCTTTTCCTGTCTTCATAAACTCTCAGTAACTCCTTCCTCATCCTTAGATGATGACCTTACTTCCTACTTTACTGGGAAAATGAAATTAATCAGAGGCCAGCTACAGAACTTATTACCACCGTCCCCACCCACTACCCCTGCCCAGGCACCAGCATCTACACCCACTGCTGATATGGTCTGCATATTTGTGTCCTCCAAATCTCATGTTATTAACAAAATTTGATTTCCAGTGTTGGGGGTGGGGCCGAGTAGTAGGTATTTGGGTCATAAGGGCAGATTCCTCTGGAATGGCTTGGTGCCCTCCCCATGGTAATGGGTGAGTTCTCACTCTATTAATTCACGTAACAGTTGGTTGTTTAAAAGAGCGCGAGCACTCCCTCCTCTCTCTTGCTCCCTCTCTCACCATGTGACACACTTGCTACCCCTTAATTTTCCACTTTGAAAGAAAGCTCCCTGACGCCCTCACCAGAAGCAGATCCTGGTGCTATGCTTGTAGAACCTGAAGAACGATGAGCCAAATAGGCTTCCTTTCTTTATAAATTACCCAGTCTCAGGTGTTCCTTTACAGTAAAGCGAAACTGATTAACACCCCTGCCCCCACCCACCAGAACCTCACCCACCACCCCTCCCCACCCACCATCTACACATACAACCCCTCTCCACCCACCAACATCTGTATCCACCACCCCTCCCCACCCACCAGTAGGTTTTTCTTCCAAAGGAACTTCTCTAGCCAAGGACACCAGTGATCCCTACATTGCCGTACGTATTGTGCAATTTTTGGTCCTCATCTTACTTAACCTGTCAATAGCATTTGCCCAAGTCTTCACTCACCCCTCCCTGACACACTCTTTTTACTTGGCATCCAGGAGACCACATTCCCCTCTCCATTCCCTACCTTCCTCGATGGCCCTTCTCAGTCCTCTTTGGAAAAAGGGAAAAAAAATCTTCGTAATATCCTCAATGCATTACAGACACCTCAAGCTCAACTGAACTCCTTATCTTTTTCACAATTGTACTACATCTACAGCCACCCCATTTCAGTTGACAGCAAGTTTATCTTTCCAATTACTCAGACCAGAATCTTTAGAGCCATCCTTGACTCTTCTTTCTCTTACGCTCAACATCTATCCATCAGAAAGTTTTATTGATTCTACTTTCAAAGTACATCCAAAATCAGATCATGTCTCATTACCTCCAGTACTACCACATAAGTCTGAACAAACGTCATTTCTCACCCAGGTTATTGCAGTAGCATTCTAATAGGTCCTCCTGTTTCTACCTATGTTCCTCTACATTAGCAGTCAGAAGGATTCTTTTAGACCTAAATCAGATCATGTCACTGCTCTACTGAAAATCCTGCAATGGGTCTCATCACTCATAAAGCACAAACCAAAGCCCTTACATTGGCCTAAAAGTCTCTACGTAATTTGACTCCTGTTACATCTCTGACATCATATCCGAATATGGCTGCCATTGTCCTTTTGTTCCAGTACCACTGCTTAATTAATCAATATTTGTAAAACAGATCAATCCCAGTCTCCAATGAGCTCATAGTCTACTAGAGAAAACAAATGTATATAAATTACTGAGAAGGTAGTGATTAAATTTCTCCCTCACCTCCCATCTTAAACTCTGACAGGTAAAACACCCTGAGTATTGAAGGTTGGGGGATTTGCCAGGGGTCAGGGTCATGTTACAGGAGACAAGGAGTAGGCAAGGACATTTCAGGCAGGAAGAACATTCCATGAAAAAATATGAATAAATAATCAGCAGCATATTTAGGGAACTACAAGTAAAGTAGAAAGTTCTTGCTAAAGTATCAAAAAATAAGGATTGACATCAGGAGAACTGGACGTGGGAGGTAAAGAGAAATACAGTTCATACTTCAAATAAGAATCAGATCATAAAATGCTTTCTCTCTTTTTTTTCCTTCCCCCACAGCTTTCGGTATATTCTTGGAACAATTTATTAACCACATCTTTTTGATGCACCTTCTTAGCAGGGCCAAAGCAATATTTGGAAAGGATTCTGAATTCCCCGAGTTAAAGATACAAAAGAAAAATCTAGAGTCATATTTAATTTGACAAGGTAAAGGAGTGGGTGTGCTACTATATCAAATTTAATTTGTACAAAATCATCATCTCTGGTAACATTATTTTTTTCTGATCTATTGCGTTTAGACTACTTTAGAAAGGCTTGATCTCCCCGTCTATCTAAACACTGATTCACTCACAGCAAGCTTCAGGCTAGCATTGGTCATACTAATACTCAACAAATCCACGAGGTGTTAGTTGCACATGATTTTGTATAAAAGGTGAACTGAGATTTGACTCAGTCTATAGCTTTCCCCAGGCAAGACAGCCAACCACAGGTGAGTCTTGGCATCTATAGTTACCAAGTGGTGACAGCTACTTTTGAAATTACAAATTTTTCAAGTCCTGGAGAACAAATCTAGAGCTTTGCACTACTGTTGTGTAGGCAAATTATGTTTGTCAATCTGGCTCCTTAAATATGGTTAATACATCGTAATCACTGTTAGCAAGTAACTGACTTTATATACCAATATGCCTGGCTTCTGAAATAGTCTTACTTTAAACAAATATGGGCAAAAGCAAATAACAATACCTATGAGATGCTAAAAATGAAGAAATAATTTTGTAGTATAGAATTTTTTCTTTTTAAACAAAAATAATCTTTAAAAATAATAATAGAAGAACAAATATGATTATCATAATTACTTGCTTCAGAGTAATCACTTTACGATAGCAGTAATACTCTCTTTACTGCTCTACTTAAATCATTATATTGGAGTTTTGATCTATACTGTATTTCTACTTTAACAAAAAAAAAATGAAGAAAGAGGAAGAGGCATATTGTCTTAAGAAACAAAAAAGTAACCAAAAAAATGAAGGAAAAAATTTGTTGAAGCAAAATGTGATTGGGGAGATTGGGTAGACCAATTATTTTTGGTTTAGTCAACTTACATAATGATCATAATTTTGGATTTCTTGGTTTCTAAAATGGGCTTAATTGTTTGCTTCCTAGACCAAGATGAAGTCAGTCCAGTTTTGCTTCCTTTTCTGTTGCTGGAAAGCAATTTTCTGCAATAGCTGTGAGCTGGCCAATATCACCATTGCAGTGGAGAAAGAGGAGTGCCATTTCTGCATAACCATCAACACCACTTGGTGTGCGGGCTACTGCTATACCAGGGTAGGTTCTGTGCTTTGCTTGAAGGGATGATGTGGAGGGTCTGTATGAGGGAGGCTTCATTAATTTCCACTTTATCAATATTTTATGTTTCCTAAGTAATAGCCATGAGTTCCTTAGCTAATGTGGTCTATATTATGATTGGGGTTAATGACTGTGATATCAGTTAGACGTATAGACTTGGATTTGATTTGGGTAACTTTAGGAAAGCCTCAGATCTAATCTGGTCAATTTGGTAATATGCCAACTCTGCATTCCCCCCTCCTCCCCAAAAAAGTATTTCTATGTTATATTTTTACATGTAGAGAGATAAACATGGAAACATACATATATTTAATCAACAGGAATTAACAATATTCTCAAAAAGGCAATTTCTGTAATTGAGGCCATATCTTTGCCACAGAGATAGTACCAAAATATGTTTCCAAGTCACATAGAAACACAAACAACACATTATTAAAATTATCTTCTTGGCTTGCCTGCATTCAAATGCCAGCAAACAAGCTGAGAACACAATTAGTTCTTGCAGACTGTTAGAATGAAAATGAATCAGCAAACCCACTCCCTTCATTATAGCATTGAGAAAACCAAGACACAGAGGCAAGTTGCTAGTCTGCGTTTGCACAGCTTCCTTGCATTAATCCAAGTAAAGAAGCAGTTTTCACTTTGTTTTCTTTTTTCTCCTATAGCACCTAGGTATCTAGGCAGAATTCCATTCTATAAACTAAAATTGAAAATAGCAACTTTTTAAATGAAATATACTTAATTTGATGGTAAATGAATTTGATCAAACTCCACTTATTGTACAATCTATTGTACGTTCTTGAGATATAAACTTGGTAGGATGATATTAAAATAAATTAAACAACCCCAATTTCTCCCCTCAGTGCAAATAATTTTTCCACTGGAAAGTGCTAGAACAAATAATTTTTGCCTAGATTAAAAGTTCTTATATGCAAACTATGTATCCTTTGAAACTAAGAATCCTGCAAAGTATACAGCTTTTAAGGGATGAAATTGCCTAAAAGGCATTGGAATATTTAAAATCTTACATGAGCTTCTTAATAAACATATTACTTAATAATAACATATTACTTAATAAACATATTAAGTATTAACATTTAAGATTGTATATTTTTGACTTTTTATATACATATACCAGGAAAATGTATTTGGAAATAGTTTTCTGAGAAATTGAACTTCTGTGTTCATGGTTTAAGTTGTCATTAACATAGCTTCCAATTAAGTACAAAAATTCAACTTAAAATTCTAAATTATAGTTTCCTTTTCATCATTTTTCTATGTCAAAATTCAAAGTTCCTTTATATTTTGAAAAATAATATTTCGATATAGCTTTAGAGAGTAAGAAAAAGAGTGATTTATATTTTCTGTAAGATTTCCAGAACAATTAAGAAATTCATTTTAGGTCATTTATAAGCTCATGTGGGTTTTAAAGGGTAAATGTTAGAGCAAGCAGTTTTAAATTCCTGTCTCATTTTGACTAAGCTAAATAGAAACTTCTAGAATATTGTAACCTAACTCTCTCTTCCCTAAATTCCTCAGGATCTCGTGTATAAGGACCCTGCCAGGCCCAACATCCAGAAAGCATGTACCTTCAAGGAGCTGGTGTATGAGACAGTGAGACTACCTGGCTGTGCTCACCACACAGACTCCCTGTACACGTATCCAGTGGCCACTGAATGTCACTGTGGCAAGTGTGACAGCGATAGCACTGACTGCACGGTGCGAGGTCTGGGGCCCAGCTACTGCTCCTTCAATGAAATAAAAAAATAAAGAACAATGGACATTTCAGGCCACCTACCCTTGTTCTGAAGGACAAAGCTATCCAAAAAGTCTGTGTCTGTGCAATGTGCCCAGGGTGAAAACCACTGGGCCAGGGGGTCATCAGACCCCACTTATCCCTGCTCTACTGGCCAAGGGGGAGCTCCAAGAATTGAGAGTGCTGGGGCCAGGACCCCATCATCACTCAGTCCTATATTCTTCTTAGATCTGGCTTCATAAGTTTCATTCAGTCTTCACTCACAGACTTGTGGTTGATATCCTCTTTCATAATCTTAGAAATCCTCTCGAGCAATCCATTCCTCCTAGAGAGAGGGATAAGTAAGCTCAAAGGAAGGAAATAATGATGGGAATGGGTGAAACAACTAAACATAGCATAGTCTTCTGCTAGACCCTTGGGCCCTCCAAAGCAACATCAGCATCTTCTTCAGGATTGTAGCCTCAATCCCTAGCACTCTGTCTGGAAATTAGTGAGAAGGTCGACAATGTCTTCCTTAAGGGAAATAAGACCAGAAAGTAAATGCTGAAGAAGTGTGTTTGAGGCTGGCAGATGAGGCTGCCCCCAGTAATGCCAGTCCATGAAGGTGGTGGCATCAGTCCCATTTCGCCTCTCCTCCAACACATGGAGTATTGAGACAGGGTGTATCCCTCTGAAATGCCTGGTGCAGATGGGAGGGAATGGAGCTCAGGATTTCCAAGCTATTACTACCAAGACCTTCCATTAAGGGCACAAGCAAGAAACTTTAATTTGGGACTGTGGAAATTGTCCCCCATCTATACACTACTTAAACTAATCAAATGCTATTAGGTTCCTGAAAAATTCCTTTTGGGGATCAAGAAAGAAACTATCTCACCATGCCTTCCCTAAGATTCACTCCTTTGGAGAGAGGGGGCATTTGGAAGTAGGTTTGAAAGCAATTTCAATATCTTCATAAATATTTTTAACATCTACAAATACATGTGTATAAAGAAATAGCTCTTTTATAAAAAATTAGCCCTGAGGGGGGAAACAACTGCTGTTTTTTAGGATCCTCTCTATATCAGTCTTCTCTTTGTTCTATCCATGTTCTCCTAAATCTGTGACTTCTTTCAAGAGGGTATATATTGAAACTATTTCATGAGTCGATTTCTTTTTAAGATGTTAACTCTCTTAGTTACGCATGTATTTCACACTTACATTGTTTAACTAACTTATTTAAATCTTATTTTTTTAATAAAGATGCTAGCCACCATAGTCGTAGATTTGAATTAAATAGACATCTTACATGTATATTTATCATGTTAATAGGAAAAATATCTTAAAATATAATTCCTAGTGCTACTGCAAATATTGCCTATCTTCACCTTTGGAAATATTAAAAATAATTTTGTTGCATTTCTAAAAGTATTTTGTCATGTAAATTTCTTATCATTTTTTTGAAGTCACTTTCTGATGTAGCAGTAGGAGAGGAAGAAGCACAGAGAGGATCCCAGAGTGGGTGGGGACATTGGAGGTTCTATAGTTCATTTCTTGAATTTTTGAGATAGAAAAATTAAAGCCCAATGATGTTAAATGATCCTCCCAAGATCACTGTCTTAGTTCTTTTGAGCTGCTATGACAGAATACATTTTACTGGGGAATTTATAGACAACAGAAATTCATTGCCTACAGTTCTGGAGGCTGGGAAGTCCAAGATCAAGGTGTCAGCAGATTTGGTATCTAGTGAGAGCCTACTCTTCACTTCAACAATAGTGCCTTCTTTCTGCATCCTCACATGATAAAACAGGAGAAGCCTTTTTTATAAGGGCACAAATCCCATTCATGAGGGCTTCACCTTCATGACCCTGTCAGTTCCTAAAGGTCCCACTTCTTGATACCAGCACAACGGAATTAGGGTTCAACATGAATTTTGGAGGGACATAAATATTCACACCATAGCAATCATAAAGGCTGCTCGTGGCAGAAGCGAGATTAGAACCTTGACCTCCTAGCTCTTAGCCCAGCTCTCCTTTGACTACTCTGCCATACTAAGAAGTCATTTTGGCAAGGACTGAAACAAAACTGTAAGTATCAATAAATCAGCTCTGTCCATTTAACTTTGGTATTGGGAGTGGCTTATAACTATGTTCTCTATAATATCTTGACACATTGAAATTAGGACTATATTTTAAAAGTTGAATAAGATGCTTTAAATTAAAATATAGCCTCTTCCTTCTTCCTATAGTTTTGGAGATCAAAATAATAAGCCTTCCCATTAGAGACAGTATAGGGCAATGGCTCTAGAGTTATGTTGTCTCAATCATCTTAACCAGATGTGTCATCTTGAACAAGTTACTTAAATTCTCTGGACTTTAGTTTCCTCAAAAGTAAAATGCAGATAATAATATTTCCTACTTCAAAGAGTTATACTGATGATTAAATGGAATAACACATGTAAAGAGCTTAGAACAGTACTTGTCACATAATAATTTCTCAATCAATATTAGTTTGTGGTTATCCCTTGAGAGAGACAATATGGCAAGATGGTAAAGTCAGACTCAAGTTAAAAACAACCCAACTCATAATCTTTACAAGAATCTTGGACAAGCTACCTAACTACTCTGGGCCTCACTTTCCTCATTTCTAAAATGAAGTGGAAATGATAACTATCCCACAGGGTTGCCATGAAGATTTAAAAAGATAATGCATGTAAAGTGTTTAGGAGTTCAACAGAGCTATAATCCTGATGGAGAGAGACCCCTTTACCACTTAGCTAAAAAGGTCAAGGTAAAAATGCTAAGAAGGAGCAGAAGTCTCTGCTTGAGACATTCCCATGCCAAACTGCAGTGCAACGTTTTCTGAAATAGCAAGAATTAAAATCTGTAAACCTTCCAGGTTTATGCCATGAAAAGGGCCATCCCCAAGGGCTACTTTTTTAGTTGAAGTTCATGTTATCTCTTTGTGGAACTATCCTGGCTCTGTGTAGTCCTCAGAGTGCTACAAGAATTATCCTTCTAAACCACAATTTTGACCATGACTATTAATGAATGGGATTCTCCATTGTTTTCAGGATAAAATCCTAATCCTTAGCTGATACATAAGGCTTTTTGTGGTCTGACCTCTGATTACCTCTTTAACTTCTTATCTCCCTCTTCCCCCATCCCCAGGAAGTCACTGAACCTTGGGACTAGTTATGAGGGCTGAGGAACAATGTGGGGAGGGCTTTACATCCCTGAAACGCTTTAACCAGAATACCATGCCATTGATCCCACCAGAGATTTGGCTGACTGTGATTGGAAACTGGTTAAGTAAGTCAGCAGCTCTTGAATTCTAAAAAAGTGAGGCCAGTACCTAAGAATGATGAACACTGAGTTCATGATAGTGAGCAAGGAGATAGAGTAATGGAATTGGGGAAAAGTAACCAGGGAGCCTCAAACTGTATCTACAATGTTTTACCTCTTAAAATAAATCTGAGTCACAAATATAAAATGGTAACATATATAAAACTGGTAGAAGGCTATACAGGTGTTTATTATATTCTCATAGGCATGTTAAGTGTTCGATATTTGACAACTGGCAAGGCATCTTTGTATGCATTGTACATTTAATCCTGATTGAATGCCTAGTGTAAGAAAAGTGAAGTGGGCCCTGAGCCTAGCCTAAAACCACACAGCTAGTATGCAAAGCCTCAGTCATTAATATGCATTTAGTCATTGAGGCAGAGAATTCAGTCTGCTTGCCAAGATATATGTGTATGACTTCCTGACTATAAAGCTGGACTACATTTCCCAGCTTTCCCTGCAATCAGGTATATCTATATCCCAGCCAATGGAATGTGAGAAGTACTATACATATCCACACCCCGTACATAAAATCCTCTAATATGTGATCATCCATCTTCCTCCATCAGCTGGATGTCAATACCAAGGGAGACCTTGAAAGCTTTGTGTTGATGATCATAGAGCCATTGTCAGCCTGGATCCCTAAATGACGGCATGGAGCAGTGTGCCCCAACCTCACCAACTCCTTATAGCAGACTGTGTGGACTTTATACATCAACAAAGTAAACTTCTAGTGGGTTAAGTCACTGACATTTGTGAGTTTGTCTTAAAAAATAGCATTATTTAACTAGTACTCTATTGGTACTAGAAATGGAGTGCTGCATTAACAAAAACCTTAATATATTAATATATGACGTTAGCTTAGCAGTTGTACAACAGGAGAAAAGAAAATGATCATCAGAGTATAACTTTCACCTGAGAAAACATAATGGCTGACCACATGCCCATTGAGTCTTTAGCTTCAAATCAGACGTCAGCAAATTATGGCCTGGAGGCCAAATCTGAACAAAGCCTGCTAGAACACAATCACTCTCATTTGTTTACATATTGCTATGTCTGCTTTTGCACTACAACAGCAGAATTCAGTAGTTTTGACAAAGACTGTACATCCCACAACATAAATAAAATATTTACAATCTGGAACTTTACAGAAAAAGTTTGCCAGCCCTTGCTCTAAGGGAAAGGTTTACAGAGTTCCAATGTTAAAGGGGTTGGCTTTTACTTTCTAGATTTTAGAGTTGGTTCATTTACAAGGAGACATAAAAGGGAATGGAGAAAGTTGGTGCCTTGATAGTATAGTCTATTGTTTCTTGATCCCAAATAGTAAGAGATAAGACGAATTGGAAGAACAAAAGTTCATTAAAACTCAGTCCTGAGACAAAGACAAATATAGGATGTAGTCTTCTTGCCCAGGTCTTTTATCTCAGATAGCATCATGGTAGAACCATGAAGTTGTAAGGAAGTAAAAAATAAATCAGGATTGATAATTACGTTTCAGGAAAAAACTTTGGACATGTTTATAGACACTGGGAACTATATGAATGGGGACTATATATGAATGGAAGTATTTGAGGGAGCTGATTGCCAAAGAAACTAGAAGACCAGACTAAAAGTGTCTTTGATTGTTCAAACAACCTTGGGCCTCCAAACTTGATAAGCAAGAAGTAGACTGCTAAACTTGTACAACACCAAGAAGGGCAACTCTCTAATACCTAATTCAAATGTGGCCATGAGGATAATGGATAAAGAAGAATCTTCCAGACGATACAGCCAGGAGCCAGGAAACACAATGGACAAGGGAAGAATGTTACTTCCAGAGAGAAGAATTAGCATCTAATTAAGAAACTTCCTCCACTGGTGAGGAAAAAGAATTTTCATAAAGTTTGCCCAGCTGAGTTTCCTCATTGCTTCATCTAGTGAGCTGTCTCCCATCCTTTCATTTTATGAATGGAAGTGTTGTGTTATTGTGAGGAAGTGTTCCTACTTCACCAGAATACTGGGTGAAGAGGGATAAGAAAAATAAGGTGTCTTTTTAGTTCATAGGTTGCCAGCCAATTAGGAGCACATCTAAACATTGTGGAGAAAATTGTGTATGATCCAAAGATCAACGGCCTGGAACTGGACTAAGGAAGGGAAGAAAGGGAGAAAAATGAAACTGATGTTTGTTCTCAGATGGTTAGACTGTGACAAAGATTTCTATCTGTTTATAGAAACCCTTTCTCTATTTTTCAGGGACATAAGTAGTCTACATTTCCCCACCTCACTTGGACAAAGGTTTGATTATTTCACTGACTTCTACCAACAGAATGTTTAATCTAGAAAGAGAAGTTGAATATGGCAGGCAGATTGATTGCCACATATCAAATAAATATCTGAAGTCAGACCCAACAATTTTAATGGCCTTGAAAAGCTAAGTAGTTGTTCTGCATTTGTAAAAAAAAAAAAAAAGTGATTCATCCTTTTGAAGATAAGTACATTGATCTGAATTCAGTCCATTTTGTGGACATTGGCCCCAACAGATGAATATTATATGCTACCGTCATCAGTATGCTGAACAAGCAAGACTCAAAGAGTATAACTCTAAAAGCAACTTTATTTTGTTCTCCCACTGTCCTCTGAATTTGCTCAGAGGCAACTGTCTTTCCCCTGCCACTGGATGGAAATTTATCAGCCTACATAGCAACAGTGGTCACTCTTGGGTAATAAAATTTTTATTATCACTTCACAAATACAACAGTAACCAAAAACCTCCAGTCTCAGCCAATAACAAAAATTTCAAACTAATTAATATTAAATCTTTCCCACCCTTGCAGGAGTGGAGGCATGATTTTTTGACTCCTTCTTCCCATCTGGGATTTCTATTTCCTGTCCCTAGGTCACTGGCCCCTCTGGATTGGAATATAGAGTACGAAAAGGGGAAGAGCATAAAAGATGATTGTATGATGGTAACTGTTTGAAGCTGACTCTTTTCTTCAGAGGCACCTCTTCTGGGACCCTCCAACCATAATTCCATTATCATGGGCAGTACATCTCTGTAGGCAGGCCTCTCTTAACTTCTTTATCCAACACTATACCTCAGGCCTCTGTCAAGAACACTACTAAAGTGGGTTTCCGATCCAGTCCCCAGAATTTTTGCAACATTGGCCCAGTGTTGGAGGGGAGAATGGTTGCTTTCCGGATCCATTTGTCTACTTTGAAGTCACAGGAAGCTTTAGCTGGCCTCTTTTAGCTTTCTCAGGTATGAGTCAGATATCTGTCACTACATCCAACCACTCCAGGGACTGTTTATGAAGCTCTTTGATTGGTCCCACGGAAGCCTCCCTCCCTTGAACTTGAAATGATGAGCACATACCTCTCTATCCTGCCTCCTTAGCAACGAGATATACAGTGGAAATTTTATACAAGCTTCTCCAAAGTATTCATCTTCATAAAAATCTTCCAAACACCCACATTTTTAATGCCTTAATGAAGGCGAGGTTCTCTAAGTATTTTTTGCCCACCTACTCTAGAATTCCTAAATGATGATTTGTCTCTGGGTTCACTTTGATATCTGAAATGCATTACAACTTAATATCATGAAACTTCCATTTTAACATCTTCTTATACTGCCTAATACATTGTGAAAAATCAATTGATCAAAAATGAAAGGAAACATTATACTCAAGATTTTTATTGTTTGCCCTATCTTTTGTCCAATGTAGGAAACTTACCCTACTTATACACTGACCTGCAGATCATTGAGTTATCTGTTCTTGACGGTCCCAAAAGAAATGTAGTGAGGAATGCTAGTACATGACACATGCAGGAAACTAAAATGGGGTTGATCTCTGGATAGACATAGCACTGTGAGATGATTGCATCTCAGCTCAAATGCAATTTCACCCTCTCCTAAATTACATTTTCCCCTACCAATTTGCTTAATATGCACCCTCAGAATGCTGTCTTAGAATTTAATTTTCCTCTGGGCAAAATGTTACATTCTCATCTAGCCTTGTGCATGTTTTATGTCCTTTTTATTTTCTTAAATAAAAGTTGGGACAAAGATACATAGGCAGAAGCTGCAAGGAGGCACATGGGCCAGTGAGTGAAAAAGGAAGAGAGAGACAAAGGAATTTGGGGAATTGTCTTAGTCAGCTCAGGCATTCATAACAAAATGCCATAAGCTAGTTGGCTTAAACAACAGAAATTTATTTTTTTCATTGTTCTGAAGGGTAGAAGCTCCAGATCAGAGTGCCAGTGGATTTGGTTCCTGATGAGGCATCTTTTCCTGGCTTGCCACCTTCTGTCAGTGTGTTCACATGGCAGAGGGATAGTGCAGGGTAGGGTGGGGTGGAGCAAGCTCTCTCCAGTCTCTTCTTACAAGGATATTAATACTATGAGATTAGGGTCTCATCCTTATGACCTCATTTAACCTTAATTACCTCTACAAAGACCTTATCTCCAAGTACAGTCACATGGGGTGTTGTAGCTAGATTCAAGACAGGAGTTTTGAAAGACACAAATATTCAGTCTATGATCGGAATGATCATATCACTGCCAGGATAACATTATTTTCCTCCGTGTTGTGATAAGATTAGCAGCCTCAATAGCTGGAATAGCTAAATGTGAAGGCTCCGCAGTACTTCATTTCTTCTAACGAATCACAGGTCCTTTAAGCTTATGTAACCTGCTGTATGGTGGGCAGAATAATGACTCCCAAAGATAGCCATACTCTGAACACTGGAATCTATGAATTCATAACCTTACAAAAAGGACTGGCAGAAAGGTCTTTGCAGATGTGATTAATGTCAAGGACTTGAGATGGGGAGATTATTCTGAATTATCCAAGTGGCTCCAACATTATTATAAGGGTCCTTAAAAGCAAATGAGGGAGGCAGAAGAGTTTCATCACAGGGAAATGTGACTATGGAAGGAGGTGACAGGGATAGAATGTAAGAAGAACTTGAGCCGTCATTGCTGGTTTGAAGATGGAGGAAGGGGGCCATGAAACTAGAAATGTGGGTGACCTCTAGAATTTGGAAGAAGAAAGGAAATTGATTCTCCTCTAAAGCCTCCAGGAAGAAACACAACCAGTTGACACTTTCATTTTATCCCAGTGATACCTGTATTGGACTTCTAATCTACAAAATGGTAAGATAATAAATTTAAATTTGTTTTAAACTACCAAGTTTGTAATAAGTTATAATATGAATAATAGAAACCTATTCTACCCATTGAAAGTTTTCATCCTCTTTCCAAAAAAGTGGGTCTAGCTCTTCCAGTCAAGATCTGTAGCTCAAATCTCTGCTTTCCATGGAATATGCCTCCAGCTACACCCTGGCACCACTGCTTAGACTCGTGATACACGGGGCCTGAATTGGGACAGTTTGTGGGCTGTCTGACTTATAAAACAAAGACTTGTGGAAGTAAAAATTAAAATCTCAGGATGCTTTCAGCAGGTAACTTAATGTCTGTTCCTGATGCTAAGTCCTCTGGACCATAATAGAAACTACTTCTTGTTTGCAATTCCATCTTCAGAACCTAAGACTTCAGTGCTTGCATGGAGTAGATGCTCAAAAAAACATTTGTTTAATATTAAAATAATTATCACAGACTCTGATCGGAATTTGACAGGATAAGCCCTAAGGTACTTTATGATTTTTCACTCAACTTTATTTTACTGTAAATGCAGCTACTTTACTTTTCAGGGATTTTTTTTTAGTTTATAATAGCTAGGAAACCAAGAAAATAAGGAAATTTGTGGTATACATAATTAAGAAGAGTCAGCATGATGTCAGCTTCAAGCATTCCTGAGTCCAAAATACTTCTCGCATTAGGTCCTCAGCATCTTCTCCCTTGTTTGTATAATAAGCATCACTTGCTCACCCAGGAAAAACACCATTAAAATGAGTTTCCACCTACATATCTAAAAGATCTCTCCAAAAATGCACCAACCAAATAGAATTTATCATACACACTCTAATAGATTCTTTTCCCATACTTAAACTTAGCAGACATAGAAAATTATTTTGTAAGATGGATCATTGTAATATAAATTTGAATATTCCATGGGTGAAACTATCTTCCTTCTTCCCTCTCCTATAGGCTTTAGCAGCAATAGAAACCGTGCTAAATATAATACAGATGTTCTATCCTCTAACATCCTAAAATATAACCAGGTAATTTACTAGTCACTGTGGGTATAATGAATGTATTTTCTAAACTAAAAGTTTAACTGAAATACCTTGCTTTAACCATTGCCTTTAATATCAGCATAAATGTCTATTCCTTACTCTAAAATGATAACAGAAATCACATTCCTTGCAAATATTAAGACATTTCATCTTACTAAAGAATTGCAGTATTACTTCAATTATGAGATTTAGTTCTTTGGATCTAGTTTATGCACTACAGTGTTGAAATTGTGGGACATGTTGATGGTTTGTGGGGCAACATGGTAAAACATCTAAAATTAGAATTGTCTGAAAGTCTGGAATATAATATCATTTTATCAAATGGAAGAGTTGAAGGGATGGGAGAGAGAGCAAATAAAGTATGAGACTTCCTTCTGACCCAAAAGCAGCTTATGTATAATTGCGAGTAAAATAATGCTTAACCAGAGGAAATAAAGAGTGGAAAACAAAATATAACCAAATGTTAGGTTTGTAATGTAGATAATGAAAGCTACAGAAAAAAAGAGAAATACCTATCCACCTCAAATATTTGATGTTACCTTCTATTTGAGTTCATAGCAATATTATATATTTCCTCTTTTCCCAGCCATTCATCTGAGCATTCTAGCCAGCTCAGTAACTGGGCTTCTTATTAAACAATAATAACCTGACCCTTATTCTCCCTTTTTCCAAATGACAACCCATGAGAATGGACTGTGTTCATCCCATTTACTGGGAACAGAGCCAACTTAAAAAATGACTTCAGCAGATCCAAAAGCTAAATCTTTCAAAGGAAACGTATTTGTGAAAGAAACATAGTAACTGGAATATGTAGCCACAGATGATAATAAGCAAGTATCTTATTAAAGAACAGCTCCCAGGGTAGGGTGGGAGATGAGCATTTTGGCCCACTTAAAAACTACACCAAGAAAGATTTAGAGTTCTCTGAAGCATGACAAACAAATGAACGATTAAAACTGTTATGGGAAAGGAATTATATATGACAAGATATAATTTGTGAGGTAAGGCCATAAGAGCAAACCAGTATATCTCAAATCCAGCAGGAATCAAGTGAAGTGAACTCAATGAGGTTAAACCAAGCCATATGGCTAATCCATTTGTAGCTGAAAACAATGTTTTTAAAACCAGTCTCTTATGCTCTACTTTAAAAATCTCTAGATCCTTTTCTGTCTTTTATCTTTTAAATAAATGTTTCATCTATTTTCAGAACGTCAAATTTAGTTTTAATAGGATCCCTTTTTCACATTAAAAATGTATGATCTTTACTTACAGACTCTAGAAGTTATTTGAAAAATCCTCAAGTTGAAGGTACTGTAACTAACATATAGACAGCCTGAAAAAAATGTGGGATAAGCAATGCTGCAATGATGATGACAACTATTTTAAAGTTTTCCAAAATGACATAGAAGCATCCATTTAATAATAATAAAGATTGTTATTAAGTACAAAGACAATTACAAATTGACATTTAAACCCATACTTATTGGGTCTATAAATAACTAAATATTCACAATTATAAACATTCCCCCTTAAAATTACAAATAGTTATTGAAAAGCTACAGTATACTAAAAATTGTACTATGGACTGTAAAAGACACTGAGAGAAGTATAAGGCAGTCCTTAACTTCAGTAAATTTATAATCCAGTAATTTAACATACAAAATAAAATTCCTCCCAACACCATCAGGTAGATTGGGAACTCCTTCTGTTGTTTTATGATTAACAAAAAGTGGCCAGGGGAAGTGTTCCTCCCTCATCCTCTACCACCCCCTTTCATTCCACGCAAGAGTACAATTCAAAATGACCCAACTTTATGCTATTTACGAGAAATCACTTTCAATTCAATAACATAAGTAGGCTGAACATAGAAAAATAACAGAGAAAAATCAATGAAATAAAAAGCTGCTTCTTGAAAAAAATCAATAAATTGATAATCTTTAATAAGATTTAATAAATAAAGAGAGAAGATAAAAATAACAGACATTAAGAATTATGTAGAAGTTATCATTACAGACATAGCAAACATTAAAAAAATAAGGACGGCTGGG